>JAESVK010053749.1:0-12541 GCA_017140935.1 Hamamelis virginiana | reverse complement strand
TCTCTCTCATATAACTGAGAGTGATGATCCCTTATTGCACACTCATCTATCTTCATGCATAACTCATTAGAGCCAATGAGCACCGATTACAACCTTATGGACAAGGCTGTACAAGATACTATCAAACTCTAGCAACCTATGCATAAGACAGCTATGGTGTCTCAGGTCTAAGGACTACCAAATAAATGGATATAACATTAGAATATTCCTTTGACAGAACTACCATAGGAATACTCTTTGTAGATCATGTTCAGTGTACATATTCTCTAATATGCACCCACAGATTAACCTAAGTGTCACTACACTGATAGGAAAGACTACCTATCCTCCATATGAGTTGGTTCAAATCTGTGCTACTCTTCATACGGTTAATTAAATATCCACTTTAATAAACCTTTGAGTAGGAACTCTTTTAGAATAGATGTATATGAGAAATATCAGTATCTCTATCTCAACACCTTGAGATGCATATTTCTCTTATCATTTATTCATGGACCTTATCATATATGTTAGAACATATTAGATAAGTTATACCTTCCATATATTGATATAATATGAAACTTAATATACCCTTTAGGATTGGTTTTAGGGCATACTTCTAACACACACTTCATCAAATATAGACTTTGTCTATCAACCATCATATCCTAACTCATCAAATCTCCTATGTCAGATAAGAGATTCATCGAACATGAATTTCGTCAAATCGTATTCTTATTCAAAATCTCCAAATCCCATACGTCAGATATGAGCTTCATCAAACATGGACTTCGCCAAATCATATTCTTATTCTAAATCATCAAATCCCTTATGTCAGATACGGGATTCATCAAACATGGACTTTGCCAAATCATATTCTAAATCATCACATCTCATATGTCAAATATGAACTTTTCCATATGTCAAATATGGACTTCACTTAACAAAATTCTTATTCTGAATGCCATATGTCAGATATGGGCTTTGTCAAATCATATTTTAAATCATCACATCTCATATGTCAAATATGAACTTTGCCATATGTCAAATATGGACTTCATTTAACAAAATTCCTATTCTGAATGTCATATGTTAGATATGGGCTTTGCCATATCATATTCTAAATCATCACATCTCATATGTCAATTATGAACTTTGCTATATGTCAAATATGGACTTCCCTTAACAAAATTCTTATTCTGAATGCCATATCATATTCTAAATCATCACATCATATGTCAAATATGAATTTTGCCATATGTCAAATATGGACTTCACTTAACAAAATTCTTATTCTGAATGCCATATGACAAATATGGGCTTTGCCATATGTCAGATATGGGCTTTGCCTACACGCTCATCATTTCCAAATCATTATCTCAAATCATTTTTCTGCAAATATCACCAATATTATCAACGAGAATTACTTCGAATTGATCTTCACTCATTGAAACCACTGCAAATCACTCTCTCTAAGCTTGCTCTACACATCAAATAGACATAGGATTCTTCTCCTCGGCTCTTGCACTCAGGATTCATACCATTTTTTCAAATCTCTACAACTTCATCAAATCCTCAAATCCATGGCTAGGATATTCACTCTTTAACCTATCTAACCTATACAAGGCTTTCTTGACAATGAAGCTAACTCAAAGGTATTGTTGGAGGTTTGAGCTCATCTTTCTTCCCTCATTCTCATCAAGAGACCAACTCGCATCCCTATCTTCTATCCCCCAAATTCAATGGCATGCTCAAAATCTACTCTATGAATGTTGGTTGATCATTCCCCTTCATGAGGAATGTATTTGGAAGAACTTGGGTGCTTTATTCTTTTGCTTTACAAGCTTAAAATAATCCTATCAAGTATTTGATAAAATTTCCCAAGAAAAGAAAATTTTGATTTTTCAAATCCAATTTCTCATGTCATGATTCAAATATGTTTCACATGTCATGACAAGTTTTCAAAACACATTTCAAATGTATGCACACCAAGTATTCGACCAAATTCTATGGAAGGAAAAATTTCACTTTTCAAAAGCAAATTTCCATATCATAATTCAATTGACTTTGATAATTTTCTAAAATGATTTCATCATATCACGACAAGTTTTCAAAACTTATTTCAAATGTGAGCATATCACATGTTTGATAAAAATCTCAAAAAAGTAACACTTAGTATTTTTTTTTATAAAAAAAACACTTATTTTTTCTAGTGACATTTACATGCTACTAAGAAAGTTTTATTCCAAAAATCAATTTCAACTAAGTATACCTTCAAGGTTTTTGATAAAGTATTTTCAAAACTCATTTCCTTAGGATTTTCTTTCCAGCTACATTCCTTATGACAAAGGAATTCAAAATCATTAATAATGCTAAGTTATTATAAACTCTTAAGGCATTAAATTATATGATACATATAATGATAGTTTTCAACATCACTATATGCTACACTTTCATTTTTCAACACAAGTGTCACACTTAGTGTAAGTTTCAAACCCATCATTTTATACACTAATTTCACATGCCAACAATTCCATCCTTAAAAGTTATTTTAACTTATCAATATCAATTATTTTTCCAATCAACCAACACTCATATTGCGGCCTTATTTCAACACAAAGATGCCTATGACAAGGAAGCCTAACCTCGACACCAGGGTACCTATGGCAAGGAAGCCCAACTTAAGAACTTTCTAATGCAGGTACTGTAAAAGTACCTTTGAAGAGAGAGGGACCGACACAAGTAGTTCACATATATCACTCATTTTCAAAAACAACCAAGAGGGCTTTCAAATGCATTTTTTTTTAGAAAAGTTTATAAAAACTGAAGTATGAAGATTATGTTTAAGCACTTCGGCTTGAATCCTTTGATCACAAAGTGGGACGTAAAGTCAATATCAACTCTGATTCTGATAGCTACATCCTTTGGGGTTCATAACCTCATGCATCTTCTTCAAACGTAATGATGTGCATCCCTTCCTCAAATATCATTCGCACTTTCATCTCGAGATCAACCCGAAATACACCTTGCACGTCTCCTCAAGAGTTTTTATGGTTCACCAAATCTCTTCATTTTCTCTATGAGGACTTTCATTCTGGATGTTGGCTTAAGTATCTTCTCTTCGTCTTTGATCAAATGGATGAGATTGCCAAAACCAATGAATTTTCAATATTGGGTAAGGGGTACTCCAAAAGAGTTCAACCACATGGTTGGAGGTTTCAAAAGGGGTTCGAGGAAGGCTCAAGTAATGGGCCTTGTTAGAGATTCTTAGCTAAGCTCATGTCAAATGATTTCACCAATTCCACCAAATATCACTAGATTTCGGGATTTAAAGAAAGAACAAAACATTAGGGACATAAAAATCCTCATGAAGGTAAAACTTTTCAAACAAGTAATACTTAAAAGAAAGCTACACAAGAAGTTTTAGGAAGTGACAAACTTCCCAAAATGGCGAGAAACAAAGAAGCAGCAGGATGTTAATGGCATGTCCATAAATTTCAAGATATTATTTATCCTTAAGAATTAAATGTCTTCAATTTATTTAGTTTCAAACTAATTGCCCATGATAAATTAATTTTGAACTCAACACTTAGTGTTTTCACAAGAATTGGACCGTACCCAATGTAATTTTATGGGCTACCTACGTATCTCCACTTTTGATGTCTATTTTGAAGAAACTGTGACAAGTTGTTTGATGTTTGTGGAGAATCAGGTCCTCGTAGTTCATAACAATTCCTTTCTTTACTTGCTCTAACTTTTGCGTAAGTAGCCCTTTCAGGTTTTCTACTTAGCGAGCTTGATTTTTTTTTTTTGAATGCTCTAACTTTTACCTAGGCAGCCCTTTCGGGTTTTCTACCTAGCGAGCTTGAATTTTTTTTTTTTAATGCCCTAACTTTTGCCTAGGCAGTCCTTTCAGGTATTCTACCTAGCGGGCTTTTCATTCTTTTTTTCCTTTTTCTTTTTCTAAATTGGTGAGATGAGCAAACTTAATCCTCTTTTAAATTTAAAGACAAATAGCCCCGCTTGATAGCGCTCGTTAATGGTGCACAGACCTTACATCTTGGTTCGAATTCTCTTCTTGGGACTAACTCCTCTTCTTTTTCTAAGCCCCGGTGTACCATATTTTCTTTTTCTTGAATGCCTTCGAATGACAATAATTTCTACTGCTTTTTTTTTTTGGGAAGCCCCATTCTTTGGGAGGAGCCCTACCATTGAATCTCCATCGCTTGATCTAATATTTTATATTATAAATTTTCCAAATCTTCGCGATCTTTCCCGAGTATGAGTATACTATGAGTTAATTCGATTTGGGAAGAATGAGCCCCTAGTTACTAATACATCCTATTTCATCTCTTCAGCTTCATTTTTCTTGACTTTTTCTTAAACTATCTTCAGAATGAATGAAAGGTAGTCACACCACAACGAGGCCATCGCAGGACATATTGTCTTTAAACTTAAAAGTTTCTCAAGTTTACTTTAAACATGATACCCGATTGATTTTTTTTTTTTTTGTGAAAAAATTGTTGGCCCAATCTTAATTATCTTAGACAAGTCATTTGTCCCTAAACAATTGATTTCAATTAATTCATGTAGGTTGATTGTCCCAAATTCCTTTGATCAACAAGCTCCAGAGAGACATTTTTCTTAAGATTTTCTTCCATGCCATAAACATCCACAGAGGAAGACAATGCAAAAAAGATGCAGAAGAGATTTTTTTTTATTTTGTTATTTTTTTATTTTTTGAACTCGAAAGGAAATGACAAAACAAAGAAATCTTAAACAACAGATCACCCTAGTCCCACAAGCGGGCTAGGGAAACACTTATTATTGAAAATGAAAACTGAAATCCTACACTACTCAAAGAAAGCACAAATAAAATCTTATAAGCTACTACTCGGCAGAAACAACTCTTCATCTTTTATGGGCTTTCACTAAGGTTCTCCGTCAAGGGATCCATTGGAAAGGGGTGCGGTGGTGGGCTTAAGCTAACTGATTTGAGAAATTGGATGGTGAGAGAACTTTGCGGTCAATTAGATCTTGGATTTCAAGGCGAAGGCGGTAGCACTGGTTGGTCGAATGGCCCGGGTATTGATGAAAATTGCAGTACTCATCTCCATTGAAAGATTTGGGTATGGACTTAAGGAGAGGCTTTGGCTCGTTTTGATCTTTCAATATCTCGAGGACTTAATCTAAGGGCTTGCAAAGTTCGGCAAACTGATGAGGTGGATGTGAAGGCAATGTAGGTGGGATAATGGTATTGACTTCATCACTTGACCCTTCATCGAAAGTGGTTCGCTGTCTTTTACAAGGTTGTTCAACATTGATAGCTCCTTTAACAAGGGCATCTTCGACTTGGGTCCCAGCCCCAACAAGAGCTTTAAAATTGGGGAAGTACTGTGCAACAGATACTTATGGTAGATGGGTAATAAGCTCTTGAGTACTATCTAGATTTGTTCTTCATCGGTTGGTCGGTTGAACATCTGAGAGGCCTTAGCCCTCCACCTCATAATAAAAGTTGAGAAGGTCTCATAGGGTTCTTGCTTGGTTGTTTCCAAATCACGACGAGTGACATCAATTTCTGTATTGTACTGATAGTGGCTAATAAACTCAATGCAAACGTTCTCCCACGTCTTTATCTTAGACTCATCCAAATGTAAGAACTATTTCAAAGCATATCTGGTAAGCGACTCATGAAACATTTGGGCTAGTAGCTCATCATCAGCCCCACGGGGATGCATAGCTCTCACATACATCTTCAAATGGATCTTAGGACAACCCATCCCAACAAACTTTTCCAATTCCAGCATCCTGAAATAGCTGGGTAAGCGCGTTTTTGGGAACAAGGAAAGTGAGGTCATGTCCATCAAGTCATCAGACCTTTGGAATCCTTTAAGGGCTTTTTCTAGAGCTTCAATCCTACTATTCAAGACAATAGGCTCTTTAACAAGGTATGAAGGATTTTTGGGTTGAGGGTTCTTATCCATGTCCATGGGCTTAACGAATTCAAAGATGGGCTTAGGCTTAAGGGATTATTCCCCTATTTCAGCCACATTCTTTTCAGATAGATCTTGGGTTGCTTTTAGGGCTAGGAATTCTTCGGCCATTTGAGCTAGGGCTTCTATTCTTTCCTTGGAGGACATGATTATGGCAGCAACAGTAGGGGAAACCTCATCATTGTTTGCCATATCGGAATCAACACTTAACCCAGGCCCACTAGAGTCAACGATCCAAGCCAGAAAGAAAATAAAATTTTGAAATCAATTTAAAGCCCCATGATTTCTTTTTGAAAAAGAATGATATTTTACAAAACTCACAAAGCCCCTACTTTCTAGAACATTCCTTTGAAAATGATGAAGGTTCACACCAAAAGCACGTGAGGTACACTAGGGAATCATAGGGAAAGAAGCCCCTAGTAAAGACACTCAGAATGAACAGACCTATAGAACCTGGGCTTAAAGCCCGCGCAAATCTCACTTTCTACCTCTAAGGCCCAAAGGCATATGGGGATCATTTGGTAGCATAGCACTACAATGGGCCACGACCCACGGGCAATGGGGCAAGCTCCGATTGGCACTCTAATTTCGTAGGAGACTTTCCTAAAGGTAACAAAAGATGAATAGACCTAATTGCCCTACAATCTATGGGTTCTACACTTATCTTGCTCAAACATGTAAGGGCAATTAAGGAAAATTCGACGGCATAACCCTACCATTGGGGTAAGTAGAGAGCTGATGGGTATAAGGACTATACTTCTGACGGGTACCCCTAACAAAGATGAACAAAGATGAATAATGGTCAATGACCACTAAACTTTCGAGATCATGGGCCTAAAGCTGGCACAAAGATCACTTCCTAACCATAAGGCCCACAAACGGGCACAGCAACTCAATAGCAAAACATTACAATGTGCCCGGGCCCAAGAACAAATAAAGGATAAGGACTATACATTTGGCAACTACCCCAACCTTAAGGACACTTTCCTTATGGGTTAAGACTATTCATCGAAGGTGTAGACCTAAGGATCCTGTTCTAGACCATGGGCCTAAAGCCCATGTGAATTTCTCTTTCAATCTACAAGGCCCATAAATAGACAAACGGTCTAAAAGTATGGGTTGAAGGCCTGTACACCAATCTCATCTTCTAAGGCCCACTAATGGACAAAATGATTTGGACAGCATAATGCTGAAAGGATGTGATACAAGAATCGCAGCGGAAGAAATACATCGTATAAAACTTTTTATAAAATGATTCTCAATCACAACCATGCCAAGATTCAAACACAAACATAGAATCATGAATATATATACAAGTACATGAATTAAACATATTTAAAACATACTTACTTGATCATTGCCTTTGATGTAACCTCGATCGAATCCGAGCTCCAAAAGTATGGAAGCCTCCAATGCTAGTCCACACAAACACAAAACTCCTCGAATCCCTTGTATCTTCACAACCCTTGAAAAGATCACAAGCTAGAGAGGGAAGAGTGGAGAAGACGACTAGGAGAGAGAGGCTCACCATGGAGTGTCTAGCCCTAATGCTTGTAGCATCATATTTATAGTCCTCTTCTCTTTTAATGATGTTTGGTTACAAGTGCTAGCTTGACCAAACACCATATAGAATAACAATATCCTAGTTATGTATATCCTTGACCTCTTTCTTATTAACCTTTAATAATAAGAGTCATACATATATAAACTAGAATATTCCCCTCCCAATAATTCAAGAAGATCACTTATGTTCTTATGTGTGTGACCCATTGGGTTCACCCCAACCTAATAGTGGCTCGGGACATCTCATGTTCCCTAAAATAGAAAGTTTCTATTTTTGGTTCAATTGGAATGATTCCAATTTTGCCCTCAATGATAACACTTATCATTAGGCCTACACTAGTCATGAGTGACATCTAGCAACATATCATGATGTACCCTAGGTTTGGGTGAATAGTAGAACTATGTGAACCCTTCATGTTACTTAATCCTTCATCCCCTAATGTCACTGTTAAGATGATCGGGCATGGTTATTAAGTCAAACCCTATCTTAACAACTTGTTATATGTTCTACAAAGTATAATCTCAATAAGGTGAATCTGATGAAACTCTTTCACAATTCATCTATCACTGTGGCCACAGATTTCACATTGAGAACTATCTTTGTGAACTAACCCTGACATTCTCTCTCATCAAAGATGAAAGTGATGATTCCTTTTGCGCACTCATTTACCTTCATACATAACTCTACTAGAGCCAATGAGTACCGATTACACCCTTATGGTTAAGGATATACGAGATACTATCAAACTCAAGTGACCTATGCATAAGATAACTATGGTGCCTCAGGTTTAAGGATTATGATCGTAACATAAGAATATTCTTTTGACTTAAACTCCATAAGAATATTCTTGATGATCAAGTTCAGTGTACATGTTCTCTAACATGTGCCCACAGATTAACTATAGTGTCACTACACCGATAGGAAAGACTACCTATCCTCCCATTGGAGCCAGTTTAAATCTGTGCTACTCTTAACGGTTTATTAAATATCCAATTTAATGAACCTATGAGCAGGAACTTCTTTTTAGAATAAATGTGTATGAGAAATATGAGTCTCCATATCTCAACAACTTGGAATACATATTTCTCTTATCATTTATTCATGGACCTTATCATATATATTTAAATATATACGACAAGTTATACCTTCAAATTAATATAATATGAAATTGATATGCCCTTTAGGATTGGTTTTAGGGCATACCTCTAACAATCTCCCACTTGCACTAAAGCCAATTAACATAGTATCTTATACTAGTCTTCGCAAGATAAGGCTTCTAACACTCATCTAAGGTGTTAGGGCAATGGAGACTCTATGCAAACAGACTTTGCAACCTTATTATTTTTTATAATAGTAATTAAACTAATATTCGCTGCCAACTCTGATGTCCTAGTAAATAAGACCTGTGTTCTCGAAAGAAAACGCCATACTCTAGACATTCTTTTAAACAATTTGTAAATGGCATCCCTTTATAAAATTTCTTTGTAGATGCAAGTATTTCATTCTTAAACTCTTTTAAGAATATACTTGTATCTATTCAGAATCCCTATTCTGAATCAACAATCAATATCTGCTAACAACCATTTGCAGCATAAATGATATTGACTTAAGTACATAAGTTTTAATCATATGAATCTCCATATTTCTCAAATATTATGCTCATATGAAATCCCTCTCAAAATCGAATTTTTGAGAGATTTGAATTCCTATAACGATTATAGAATTCTTAATCATACGCTAGTGTTTAAAGTATGTACTTTATAAAGAAAGTTAAGAATAATATCAATGACTTGCATGCTCCCACTTTCCTTTTTGAAACAAGGTATTTTATGTATTAAACCTTTAATAACATAAAATTCCTTTTGATGTTTCACAAAGGTATAGTTCTCAACTATTGTGGAAACATTGTTTTCTAATAACTCTTTATTTGAGAAAACAAACCCCTTTTTGAAGTTTATTTTGAAATATCTCATATTTCCAAATTATCTCCAAACTTTATCGTTTAACATATTTAAGGTCAACAAGTGATATAAGATTCAACCAAATATTCTTAATATTTTTCTTTTAGTTTTACTTCATATGAATCATTTGAACTCTTCAAATATTCATAGTTTTGAATCATTTGAACACTTTCAAATATTCAAATAGCTATGAAGTATACAAACTAAAATTTAGGGTTTATATATCTTATGTATTATTCTTTTGATCTCCTTATAAATAAGTTGATCAGTTCATATTAATTAATGAATCAAAATTCATTTATTAATGTGATCCTTGAAGTTGAATCCTTATATATCATTTTATGCATTTATTCAAAGTATTCATAAAGAGTATAGAACTTTAAATCAATTGCCAGAATTAATCCAAAATATCTAATATTATAGATTAACTGTTTTAAATAAAACCTCAATTAAGAAGTATTAAAACAATTGGCAATTTTAATAAAGATTCTATGAACTCTAAATAAACTAATCAAGTATCAAGCTTCTATGTTAAATGTATCAACTGTTGATTCATTTCCAAAGAAAGAACGCTTGATATTTACTTGATCTTCTGCTTCCCTTTGTCTTCTACATACAATCGCATTGTACAAGAAAGCACAATTAGGTATCGGATACCATAAGCAGAATAATACTAATTCTTAATTAGTAAATGAATAAAGCATATGACGTACCATTAGAAGAACCATTCTTCAAACTAGGTACTCCTTTCAGTTTCTCTTCCAATGATCCGCACTTGAAACTCTTTCCTTTAGACTTATCTTTCTTAATGCTTCTTTTTGGTTTGTTATGAGACTTCTTCTTCTTTCCCTTGCCCTTAGGTTCGGTCTTAGAAGTGAAAGTTTCATTGAAAGCCAAAACATTCCCTTTGGGTTCCTTTTTCAAGGTCTCCTAACACTCATTAGTATATTCATCAAATCAGTGAGCGAAGATTATGATGAATTACTTGTGACTTGCAGGAAGGGAATAAAGCAAGATGTCAATGCCCTTTTTGTTATCAGTGATCCTAACACTTAAGATCATACAATGAATGAATGTTCTGGATCATCATGAGGCAGAGTTCATTAATAGATGTCCCATACATCATCTTATAGGAGAAGAGTCCACTAACAGGATTGTACTTTACAATTTTATTTTGTGAACAATAAATTTTCCTCAAATATACCTTACATCATTATTAAGCCACTTACTATAAGTGTCTTTCTTCTCCTAATATGCCTCCTTATGACAAAGCATTGGGGCAAGGGGTATTGACCACGTAGTCTATTTTGTCAGCGGCTAAGACCAGGTTTCTCAAACCAGTCTTGGAAGTTTAGGACCAGTTAAACAATTGTCATTTAATTATTCTAGAGAGCAGGTTTAAATGAGCTATCTACAACAGAAAATAATAAATATAATTTCATATTAATAAACCACAAAAACTCATTGGTTTTTAAGTTTTATGGTGCCTCCCACTATTTCATTCAAATTTCATACACCCTCTAATGAGATTCGGGAATTTCAACATTGAATTTCCATAATGGGGATTGGGGTCTGATCGTCTGAGAACAAGGGAGATTATTCCTTGTTAATGATCAAGATTAATATATTTATAAAACCGCGTGTTTGTTAATCTCAATTCAATTGCGACTGGTGAGTACGGGTGTCGAACCACTGGGAAAATGCAGGTTTATAATAAAAGACTATTAGAATTAATTAAAGTAAAAGAATATTGTCAAATTAAGTTGGTGGTGAATAGTGCTTCGATTGGGTCGAAGCGAAAATACAGAATTTTAATAAAGCTGGTTAAAAACGCGATTAATTTGGTGGAATGAGCGGAACTTGGGTGAGAAGACCATTGAATATCAATTATACAACTTATATTATAAAATCCTCAATATAGTAATTATGTATGGTGGTTCATCCAACTACAAGAAGGACGTCCCAAAAAGATGATGAATACAGGACCGGCAGGTTTATCCTTGAAAAGAATGGAATATCGCTATCCACCTTAATTAGGGATAAAGCATGCTGGTTTGTATTCATCCCAATAAGTACCATTGCATAATTATATAATTGCAATCACAGATGTACAATTATATGATATTATATTTAGCGATAGTGTGCGGTAAAACCTTCACAACTATGCAATCACATAATACAAATAAAGGGATGTTTATAAAATAGAATTGCATAAAGAATCCAACTTCATCCTCACCCAAGCTTGGAGTATTAGCTACACATCAATGGAGGAGAATATCCTTTATCCATGACAAGCTCTAAGGGTTCACAGGATGGAAAAAGTAAAATAAAAAGCAGGAAGTAAATGACTGAAGTAAATAAAGAAAAGAGCTGAAATGAATAAGAAAATGGCTGAAATAAATAAAGAAAATGGCGTAAGTAAATAAAGAAAAGGACTTAAGTAAATAAAGAAAATGACAGTAAAAGTAAAGAACAATTCTCAAGTGAGAATTGAGCCATGCATACAAGGGAAAATTGCAGAAATTAAAATGCGGAATTTAAAAACTGTATAAGTAAAGAACAATCCTCAAGTGAGAATTGAGCCATGCATTAAAGGAAAATTGCAGAAAAGTAGAAATTGCTGAAAAAGTAAATGACCGAATAAAAAGCAGAATTGAACTGTAACATGAAGTCTATTAAAAATAACAGAGTAATGATTCAGAGCAAAAGTCTTGAACCCTCTTTAAGTCGCCTTTACACGTGTATATATAGAAGGAAAATGCAAAAGACGATAATGCCCTCGAAATATCTCAAAATATCTAAGACAGCCCTCAGCCGCCTAAGGTCTATCGATAGCGAAGTGTCGCTATCGATAGTATTTCTATCGATAGCGAGACTTGGCTATCGATAGTCATGTTGGCACTTTGCTTTGTAAGTGCAGAAATTCTTTGCAGTCTTTTCGCACTTCATTGGACATCGCCGATTATCTAGAATGCTCTTTATTCGTGACGATAAAGATATTCGGGTATGGATTCATGTCAAACCCTAACTTAATCCTGTGTTAG
>JAESVK010053745.1:0-12363 GCA_017140935.1 Hamamelis virginiana | reverse complement strand
AAAAAAAAAAAAAAAGTTCAAAAGAGGTAGGAAAGTTACAGTTTACATCTACCTCAACACAAATTCGAGCAAAAGAAAGCCTTTGTCTTAATTGAGTGAGGGAATCCAGATAAAGAGGAGTGCCAATCGCACTGGCCAAAAAGCTGAAACCTTCCTCAGTCCAGAACTCAATAGGGATATTAAAGAATTTAACCCAAATGGGAATTTTCTCAAGCTTCAAGTTAAGCATTTCCATCTTGGGATGCCATTTCCTCAACAAAAAAGGCTTACCCCCAATGTGCCATGGTCCTGCATCAAGAACCCAATCTCTAACCTCAAGATTAGAGAACCGAAAAATAAATAATCCACTGTCAGTAGAAAGAATGTCAGGAATTTCCTTATGCCCCCAAAGTTTAGACACAGCATTTTTAACAACCAAATAGGGAAGTCTTTTGTCAAAAAATTGACCTACCACACACTCTTTCCAATGTTCAATGCCAGCCATAGCAACACTGTCAGGAGGATTAACTCTTATCTTTCCATCAACAACCAAAGGCTTATGATACCTAAGATTGGAGGATAGCCCAGCCGGCTTGGTGAATAAGGATTTCCAATCTGATACTACCTTCTTACCAGGACCAGCAGCACCTGCACCAGTAGCTCCCCCAGAACCAGACGAAATTCCAGCTGCTGCAACTTGGCCTCTACAAAAGCCTTTGTCCACTAAACCAGACTCACACTGACCAGGAGGTTGGGTAGCACTCGTCGAGGAAAGCACAGTAGAAGAAATACCCAAAACAGAATTATGCAACACATTCAACCCATCACAAGCTACGGAAGGAGCACGAAAACTGTCAGATCTTTGTGGATCTTGACCTAATGAAGGACATCGAGAGCCATAAAGATCTGAGGAGGGGTGAACCTTACCAGTAGGAAGGGTGTTGACCTTCCTTAGTTTTTGTTTCTTCCTTTCCCCTAGCCTCTTGGGTTGTAAGAGGTTTATGTAGTTGGTTAGGGTGGTTGGTTGGCCTTTTGGGCTTTTAAGCTTCGGCTTGTCGCCAGGATGGCTCTTGCGCTGTATTTCTTTTTTTGATTATATATTTCTTAATTATCCAAAAAAAAAAAAAAAAAAAACCTTTGAAGAAGGGAATCCCTCAAACAGAAAGTCAGAATTATCCGAAAAACCCAAACTGTTTTCAAATTCCTCTTCAGAAAAAATAGGACCTGAGTCAGATGCTGCTGAAACACCTTTCGAACTCCCAGACAAGAGACCAACCTTATGCACATCTGAGGAAGAGGCAGAGGAACCTGCATACATATGTGGCGACAAATAATTAACCCGAGAAAGCGAGTGGGATTCAACATTATCATCACTTTCACGTGGTCTGATGCCAAGTGGAGGACCACACACAGGCCGCAAGCCAACCTTTTGAGACAGGCCTGACCTAGAAGGACCACTGATGCATGAATGACTAGCCAACACTGCTTGAGAACCACCACTCAACGCATTTATGCCACCCAACATGGGTTGTTCCCCCAAAACCAACCCCCGGGACCCAATGCCATGAGAATCTACAGAATCATCACGAGATCCCACAACAACTCGCGCATTAATGGGAATATCACTTACTGAAGCCGCATTAACACCAGTGTTGAAGCCAATCGAATTCGCAGCTGAAGAAGAGGCATAACCACCTGCTTCCGCATGTGAAACCAAAGAATCAAACGTTGACTTCGAGAGGGATACTACCTGAACATTTGTACAGGAGCCATGAGGAACTCCACTCACAAGAGGATATATCGAGCCACGATCTTTAAGGGGTTCCTCAACAGAAAAACCCAAATTATCCACTCTATTTACAGCAACCCCGCTAGAAAATAAAGTATCAGAACCATGAGAGTCAGCCTTTAGAGGATGCGTACCAGCGCCATGAAGTGAATCTGACAAATTAGATCCACCCACATCACGTGAACCAGAAAAACCCCCAAGTGGAAAACCATTCACAGCCAGTTGAATATCGGCTTGTGACATATGATAATCATCAACCTTCGAAGTGGCGGGGCCCGCTGAAGAAGAACCCACAATCCCATGTGTTTCTGCAAACTTCACATGGCTAAGAGATTCTCGCGTGATAGCTCCAAGTGGTCTTCCACTAGCCAAAGGCATATTCGAGGTGTCAATAACAGCAGACACACCAGCCATTACCCCATCAGACTCCTTCACACCCACACACGACCCCACAATGGGTGACGAACCAGACCCACGAGCATTGGGTGACGAACCAAACCCACGCGCAGGAGATGAAGTTTGCTTTTTGCGACCCATAAAGTAACCAAACAAACCAAAACCAGAAAAGAGGGAAACAGAGATCACGTGGAGCAAGAATCCACAGAGAAACAGAAGCGCACAAAAGAAGGCACAAGCTCACGAGGAGAGAAGAGATTCACAGTCAACACCCGCGAATCAGTACAAGGGGTAAACCAAGATAGAAGCTAACCAAGAAATCAAGGATCCATGGGAGGGATGCACGGATACCACACACAGTCCACACCAACAGAGCATCTCTACAAGCCCTCTAGGGCTGATTTACATGCTGCTCAATCCAATCTCCTTAACAATCCTGAGAACATAAATTTTGTTGCTGAAGAAAAGAGATGTCTGAAAGTGTACCATGATCTTTCCTCAGCTGAGGAGAGTTTCTTGAAGCAAAAGTCCAGAATTCAATGGCTTAATTTGGGGGACAGTAATACATCTTTTTTCCACAAGTCTGTGAAAGCAAGGAATTCTTTTAACTCCCTGAAATGTATTGTAAACTTGATGGAGTGCATCTTCAAGATCATGAAGCTATTAGCAAAGAAGCTGTTAGCTATTTCCAATCTCTGCTGGGTGTATCTTCTTTCTCCAATGGCTTGCAGGATTATCTGGGGAAGCTTGATGGGTTTCGCTGGTCTTCTGATCACCTTAACATCCTTAGTAAAGATATATCTGCTGATGAGATAAAGACTGCTATATTCTCTATTAAGGATAATAAGGCTCTAGGTCCAGATGGGTTCTCATCCTTATTTTTCAAGAAAGCTTGGTCGATTGTTGGGGAGGATGTCATCAAAGCTGTCTCATCTTTTTTCTCCTCTGGCTGCATCATTAAGGAGATCAACTGCACAATTATAGCTTTGGTGCCCAAAGTTCTAAATCCTACCACAATGAATGACTTTAGACCCATATCTTGTTGTAACACTATTTATAAATGCATCTCCAAAATCATAGCTAATAGACTAAAGCTGTGTCTGCCTGATATTATCAGTCCTTATCAATCTGCATTTATCCAGGGCCGTAAAATTTTTTTTTTTTTTTTTGGATAATTAAGAAATATATTACCAAAAAACAAGATATTACAAAGACGCTCAAAGCACGATCCTCAACAAGAGGACAGCTAGACAAACATAGCCAAACCAAAACCTCTTACAACCCAAGAGGCAAGGAAAACAAACAAAAACCAAACTAGGGGACATCTCTCCCACGAGAGTTCTTGAGAGAATGAATTTTATCTTTAAGCTTCTTCTTGAGAGACTTCCTGGATAGAGAAAAATCATTATAGTTGCTATCAACCAAATCGGAATAGTCCATCTGAACATCATCATCAACACTAGGATCAAGAACACTAAACTGATTACTGGTATCACACCCCTCGCTATCCAAGGGAACATTATCTTTTACAATAAAACCATCATCCACTAAGGGTTTGGGAACTGGAATCTCATGCCATTTACCCTTTACAACATCACTATTAACTGAGACCTGAGGGGCTTTCTTCCTCCAAACTTGAAGGGTCTTAGGAGCTACATAAGAAGGAGGATTGGAAGGACACTTCAATAAAGAATGGCCAAACACCTGACACTTCTCGCAACGAGAAGGAAACCAAGGGATCTCAATCCCAATTTCAGCAATCTCACCATTACCAACATCCACTCTCAACGACCTAGGAATAACCTTGTGTGCTTCAATCTCAATGCAAACCCGAGCGAAATTAGTACTACTACCCGTGGCAGTATGCATATCCATAAACAGAGGGCTACCTAAAATACTACCTAGAAATTCCATTCCTTTAGTAGTGCGCAAAACAAGAGGGACATTGAAGAATTTAGTCCAAAGAGGAATACTAGAAAGACCATTCTTCTTAAGCTCCATACCCGAAACCCATTGCTTAAGAACCAAAAACTTCCCAGCAATATAATAAGGACCACCATTTAAGATTCTCTCAAGAGCTTCCGAGCTACTAGCTTTGAAGATATAGAACCCACTTTCAAATTTCTCTCAGGGCCATAATATTGCAGATAATATCTTGCTCACTCAAGAGATTTTGGTGAATTATCACAGACCCTCTGGTCCCCCAAGATGTGCTCTCAAGATTGATTTGAAAAAGGCTTATGATTCGGTCAATTGGGATTGTATGTTGGCGATTCTCAGAGTTATGGGTACTCCTTCCCTATTTCTAAAATGCATTGAGGCTTGTATATCTACTCCATATTTCTCTGTATCAATCAATGGTTGTTTGGAGGGGTTCTTTCCTGGGAAAAGAGGGCTTCGTCAAGGTGATCCCATTTCTTTTTTTTTTTGGATAATTAAGGTGATCCCATTTCTTCTTATCTCTTTGTGATAGTAATGGAAACTCTTTCGAGATCTTTATCTATTGCTACTGCTAACAGTGATTTTGAGTTCCATTCGAAGTGCAGCAATATAAATTTATCTCATCTGTGCTTTGCTGATGATCTTTTCCTGTTTGCTAAAGGAAACCTTAGTAGTGTTCGTGTATTGATGAATGAGTTGCATTTGTTTGAGGCTTTCTCTGGGCTACAAGTTAATATAGGAAAAAGTGCTATATTTCTCTCTGGTATGGATGACCAAACGCGGGCTGAGTTAATTGCTTTCACTGGGTTTACTCTAGGAACTTTGCCTATAAAATATCTTGGTGTGCCGTTGATTTCAACAAAGCTTTCCCATGCAGATTGTACTCCTCTTTTAGAGAAGATTACTTGTAAGATCCGATCGTGGACTAGCAGAGCTCTTTCTTTTGCAGGTCGGTTACAGCTTATATCTTCGGTCCTTTTTAGTACCCAGGTTTTTTGGAGCAGTATGTTTATTCTTCCCAAGAGCATCATTGTAAGAATCGAGCAACTTCTCAATGCCTTCTTATGGTCTGGATCTTCTCTTAATGCCCACAAGACTAAAGTATGCTGGTCAGCTGTTTGTAATCCTAAAGAGGAAGGTGGGCTTGGGCTTCGAAGGGTGGAAGACTGGAATATTGCTGCCATCTTAAAGCATATATGGAACTTATTTACTAGATCTGGATCTCTATGGGTGGCTTGGGTCAAATCTTATCTTCTGCGAGGTAGAAGTTTTTGGTCCATTAATACCCCATCTACCTGTTCTTGGAGCTGGAGGAAAATTCTACAACTTCGGAATGTTGCTAGACCCTTAATTATTCATAGAATCTATAGTGGGTCATCCACTTTTTTATGGCATGATAACTGGCATCCATTGGGTCCTCTTCTTGATAGATTTGGGCCTAGAGTGATTTATGACTCCGCTATTCCTTATGATGCTAAAGTTTCTGAAGTAATTGACGATAATGATTGGGCTTGGCCTGTTGCAAATACTGTGGAGTTAATTGAGATCCGTGATGGTTGTAGCACTTATCCTCCTCTCTGTACCAGTAGAGAGGATACATATCATGGTCTATCTTGAGCTCTGGTGTCTTCTCTTCTTCTTCTGCGTGGAATCATGTGAGGGGCAGTAATCCTGTGGTTCCATGGTGGAAAGCAATTTGGTTCTCAAAAGCCATCAGACGTCATTCCTTTATTGCTTGGGTTACTATTAAGGACAGGCTTACTACTCAGGACAAATTGTTTAGATGGGGTATTATTCAATCTATCTCCTGTGTTTTTTGTAGAGACCGAGTCGAAGATCGGAATCATCTATTTTTTGGGTGCTCTTTCAGTGCTAATATCTGGAGACAAGTTCTATTGTTATGTGGGTTCAGGCGTCTTCCCAGATCCTGGGATAATGAGCTCCTTTGGATTACCTCCTGTACAGGGTCTTCCTTTCCATCTTTCATCAAAAGAATGGCATGGGCTTCGACAATATATCACATCTGGAGACAACGGAATTGTAGGATCTTTGAAAATTCTTACATTCCTTCTGACTCTATTTTCCACTTGATTTGTAATGATGTAAGGCTTAAAGTCTCTAGTTGGCAGGTTAATCGTTGTATGGCTGATAGGTGGAATTTTCCTTCTAGTATTTTTACTCACTGTAGGAACATAGGTTAATTATTGTTGGTTGGTTGGTTGCTTGTGCCCGGGCTGTGGGCTGTTTGTTGATGTTTGTTCTGGTTTGGTTTTTGGTCTTTAGTCTGTTTTTAGGCAGGTTTTTCTGGTTTTTGTCCCTTTTTTAGGGGAGGTGTTGTCCGTTTTTCCGTAGGTTTTTGTGGCCTCGGTCTCTTTCTTTGTTCTTCGGGGTTCTTGCCCTCTTTTTTCTAATAAATTTTTAATTATCCAAAAAAAAAAAAAAAAACAAAAAAAAAAAAAAGAATAGCCCTTACGAATCTCATCAGTTATAGAGGAAACCCGAACCTCACCCATAGCTTTCTTACTTACCACATCAGTTAGATTGGGATTGACCACAGTAGACACTCGAGAGAAATGGGTATCACCACCGAGAGCTCCATCGACAGCCCCAACAGAGGAGGCATGTTCAGAACCCACAACAGAGGAATCAGTAGAGTGTTTATGAAGAAACGCACCTCTAGATGCTGGAAAGACTGTATCCTCACCAGAGAGAACTCTTCTACCGATCCCCTCGTCGTCGGGCACTCCAACCCCACTAGTAGATCGTCGCGGAAGAGCAGCAGAGGAGTATTTACAGAGACCATCTTCATTACGCCGATCTACAGCAGATTTCGAGCCACCCCTACCTTCACCAAGACTCCTATCACCCTTCACGAACCCACCACAGTCAGTTGCCTCTACAAACCCACCTTCAGACCCCTGCGTAAGAGAGCCCGATGGTAAAGAAGGATTAAGTGAGTGCTCGCGGTGACCATGTTGACCAAGTAGAATAGGATCAAAACCCAAAACAGTGGTAGAAGTGAGGTCAGCCATGATTACGTAAGAATGGAAACAGTAACAGGAATAAAAATTAAAATTAGGGCACAGATCCCGAGGAAGACAGCTTCATCCAAATCCTAGAGTTTCTCTCTCTAGAAAACCCATTCTTCATTCCCCTTAATTGTCAAGCATTAATCTTCATAATATAACGGTTAATAGTTGCCTGGTTCATCCATCTCATGGTGGAGTGGGTTTTAATATTAATTTAGTTCATGGTGATAATGGGCAGCTCTTAGGTGGCGCGGGTCTCAAGAGTGGATGTGTAGACTCTGCTCATAGAGGTGCCGTCATAGTTAAGAACATTTGTGGGGCCGGTTTTGAAAAAGTGGTTGATGCAGGCTTTGTTATTCAAGACATAAAAGGTGATTTTTTAAATCATTCTCATGATAGTGGGAATTCTTTAGTGGGTGGCATTATTTTTTTTTTTTATTTTTTTTATTTTTTTTATTTTTTTTTTGGATAATTAAGAATATATTAAAAACCAAGAAAGGAAATACAGCGCAAATGCCATCCTGGCAACAAGCCAAAGCTTAAAGGCCCAAAGGCCAAACAAACACTCTAACCTACAAAAAACCTCAAACAACCCAAGAGGCTAGGGGAAGAAAAAACAAAACTATGGACGTTCAACACCCTTCCTTCTAGCATTTTTGAAGTCTTTCAACTTTTCTTGTAATCTCATTCTGGTAGAAACAGGAGGGTCAACATCAGGATCAACATCAGGATCACATCCTAGAGAAGGATCAGAATCAATAGCAGAGGATAGCACCTCAAACGAATTCTTCCCATTCACTGTGCAATCATAAGGCTTAACAGCCTTACTAACAATACCAGATTTCTCTTTGTGATTTTTTGAAGGAATTTCCGTCCACACATCAGGATTGGTGCTTTTATCAGAGCTAGTAACCGGGGATACACCCACCTTTGGGATAGCCTTTGGAGCAGTAGGAACGCTACCCTTGACCTTCCACACCTGTTTTGTAATAATTGGCTTGACTAAGGGGCATTTCTGAGAAGAGTGCCCAAAGATCATACAATTGCCACACCTAGAGGGCATCCACGGAATCTCAATCAAAATTTCAGAAGTCACTCCCATCCCCAAATCAAGCATCAACGAGGTTGGGACATCCTTATCAGCATCAATCTCCACACAAATTCTCGCGAAATTCGCCAAATCAACATAAAGGGGATTACCCAAGATGCTGCCAACAAATTCCAAACCTTCAATGGAGCGCAAGACTATTGGCATATTTTTTAAATTAATCCAAACTGGAATTTTAGAAAAGTATTCCTTTTCTAAAACCATGCCATAATGCCATCGCTTAATCTTTTTTTTTGGATAATTAATGCCATCGCTTAATCACCATAAGCTTTCCAGCAATGTAAGCTGGTTCGCCATTCAAAATAGTTTCCAGGGCTAATTCATTACAAGCTTTGAAAAGAAAAAATCCCGGCTCAAGCTTGATAATCTCAATCACATCATCACCCCAAGTACGACTTGCCCAAGCATTCACCAAAGAGAAGGGCAAATTTTTATCAAAAATGTGACCCACAAAAGCGTTCTCCCATAATTTCTTGCCCACTTCCATAATAGCTTCGGGAACTGTAAACATACCATTAGAAGCATTACCCACATCTTTCTTCAAGAGGTTCTTCAAGTTAGCTTTAGGTTTGCTCCAAAAAGAGGGAAAGGATTGCTTGTCTAAACCAAGCTTGGAAGGCTTTAAAGGAGGAAAATCAGACCCCAAAGGCTGAGCTCCCTTCCTTTGATCAACATGACCAGAATACCTTACATCCTTACGAGCTTGAGGGGAAGCCTGCTTGGATGCAAGAATTTGAGAACAAGCTTGCATGGATTCAACATGTCCACGGGCAGCACCTACTAGCTCACTAGAAGCACCCCCAAAAATTACCTCCTTACCCTTACCAAGCACGTGACCTGGAGAATCAGCCCCATCAGTAGCATGTGCATGCAGCCCAGTTGCATCATAATTAATAGGAACAATACCAAGAGACCCGGACCTACTTACTATATTTTTAGAAACCAAATTCTCCAAACACGCCCCACTCACACTATCACCGTGATTCAAAAAGTCTTCCCCAATACCAGCTGCAACATGTGAAAGAGACTCATGCATAGCATTTAATGCACACGCATTTAATGCACTAACACCCCCATCATGAGATACTTTCTCCAACCCTACAGAACCTGTCCCACTTGAAATAATAGTTGAACTCAAAGACTCCCCATACGCATGGTCACTAGCAGCTCTTCTTGAATGAGATAAATCTTTTGCATTGAGTGCATTTAATGCACTTACACCAAGGGCCCCACATGCATTTAATGCATTAGTTGCATTTACTCCCTTTAGATCAGACTTTGACTTGTCATGTAAAACACAACCATGAAAGACATCCCCACTAGCAGGCTCAATTCCACCACAAGACAAGCTATCACGCACCTCGCTCTCAACCAATAGCGCTGAACCGTGACTAGGAGACCCCGTACTCATCTTCACTTGCAAAGCAATCCTTTGAGATTCAGCCCCACATGCATGAATATTTCCAAACCCAGGCAAGCTTCCACGACTTCCATGCGCAGCTTCACCAATACACAAACCGCCATCATGAGAATGCGTCATCTGACTCGTATTTAATGCATTAAATGCATTAAATGCATTTACACTCCTCACATCCAAACTTGACTTGTTTTGCTCATGAGAATGCGTCTTCCCAATCACTCCATCATCAGATTTCGTAAGGCCACCCAAATCACCATCATCTACACATAAATTTGAAACATGACTAGCATTTAAGGCATTAAATGCACTTACGCCATTCCTTGCAGGAGTCAAACCCTCATTCACACCAAGACTTTGAGTAGCGGCCCCACTAGCATTAAATGCATTAATACTAACTAAACCAGAATCCAACTTTTCTTTCAGTTCAAAATGATGAGATTCAGATCCACTTGCAATCCTTTTACCAATACTAACAAAGCTCGGCAAGCTACCCACCGCATTTGCAACTCCACGTGAAAGAGGAATTTCATTTGCATTTAATGCAATTAATGCATTCCCATCAACCAAGTCAGGATCCACTTGCGCAACATTAACACCCTCTAAGTCATGAAGAGACTCCTTTTGCAGATCAAAGCAATGAGTGGCAGCCCCACTTGCAGACTCTATATCAACTCTAGACAAGCTACCAGAATATCCGATGTGACCCACAACAGGTTCTCCATCCAAAGCGCCTCTAGGACCACGTGTCAGCTTACCTTGACGAGATGGTGAAACCATGCCATACACTTTTGGAGAACCTTCCACAAAAGAGGCCGCGCCTGGGAATGGAGCAGCAGGGACAGACTCTGCAAAAGAAGCTACACAAGGGTTGGTCGCAGCTAAGACTGGGCACCCATCACTCTCATTCGACTGCCCCAAGTCACTTGCCCCACCATTAACAAATCCAAAATCTTGGGCGGGAAACCGAGAAGAACAGGCAACAGTCCCATGAGCCACTCCCATGGTACTCACGGACACTATAGTTCCCACACCAGAGCTTGCATCCAAGGAGGAATGCACCTCTTTCTCTATGGTTCCCACAACAGTGTTCACAGCTTCACAAGTAAGGGACTGCAAACCGAAAACTTCCCCATCTTCATCACTATCAAAACCACTAACATGGCATTTGGGACAGTCATCATCTCCATAAGTGTCACAAGAACAGCAAGACTCACTATCCTTATCAAAGTCATCTGCATCACACACTCTACCATCAACAACCCTAGGAATAGCAACCTCACTACCCTTCGAATCTTCCCCATTAACAGCTGGGGTTGAACTACCAATACCATGATCTTGAGAACAAGAAAATAAAATGGTATCAAGCTCTTTGCCATCAACCAAAGCCTTTCCTTCTCGGGCTAACAATTCAACAAGACCTAGTTTAACAACAGCACATTTTTGCAGGTCCATTCTCTCCCGGATCTGAGTGCAAAGAACAGAAGCAAGCTCTTCTAAGTTCCATTTCTTAATTTCCATCAGCTTGAGAACAAGCTTAACCTCATCAGAATCTTCCACAACTGGAATGCTAGAGGCACTTCCAACACCATCAACAGGGACATGATCATGAAACTCTTTGAGGGACATTTTTGAACCTAGCTTCAAACCAGAATTCTTACCCATAATAACAAGGACAGAAGAGAAAAACAATCATAAACAAGTTCAAACTAAGGAAACAAAGACAGAACCAAACAATGAACATAAAACCAACTTCAGTTCACAGAACTGAAACCAAAACTAAGGATGGAAATCACCCAACCCCAGAGCATCTCTCTCTAGGATTCCCCATTCTTTGATACCTAACATTCTTACGAGCTTGAGGGGAAGCTTGCATGGATTCAACTTGCCCACGGCCATCATCTACTAGCTCACTGGAAGCACCCCCAAAAAATACCTCCTTACCCTTACCAAGCACGTGACCTGGAGAAACAGCCCCAACAGTATGCGAAAACCCACCAGCATGTGCATGATTTAAAAAAACAATTTTACTGCCTTGTTTCTCAAACCCGAATCCACACCCACCGGCACTAGCACCCACAACAGAAGCCACATCACCACTGCAGGTGACGTAATCTAAGGGTATAGCAGGAGTAACAACAGTAGCATGGGAGGGGTTAGCTTCATCACGAGGATAATCCGCGCCCCCAATACCCCACGAAGCATCACCAACAACACGAGCATGGGCATTAGAAGCATGACACGTAGAAACCTCTCCACTCACGCAAACAACATTAGAAGAATGGGCAACATCTCCATTAATGGCTTGAAAGCACGCCCCCTCACGCAAGACAGAGACATGGGATACGGACCCACTAGCAACTCCCACGAGATTCCCATCCTCAGAATTAATTGAAACATTAGAGACCAAGCTTCCCAACGCTGCTCCACGTGGCTTTGAAATGAGACTTTCTTTTAATGCATTAATTGCACTCAAATCAAGAGATTTATTAATAGAAGCCAAAGTCTTTAAAGCCTCCCCACTCACATGAGCACCAAGCTTCGAAATGCCTGCCACATCACCCGCTGCTACACTTGAATGGGACACTTAATTTGGTTAAGGAGTGGGCTGATCGTGTGTGGGGTGATAAGGTAGCTGAAGTGGTTAAATTTGATTTTGGCATATTCCTCTTCAAGGCCACTAGCTCTGATGCTTTAGCCAGGA
>JAESVK010053743.1:0-35308 GCA_017140935.1 Hamamelis virginiana | reverse complement strand
GTGTGTGTGTGTGTGTGTGTGTGTGTGTATATATATATATATATATGGCCCCTAGTGTGGCTGCATAGTACAAGTGATAAGGCCTAAGGGTTATTTAGATCTGAAGCTGGTGAATGCATGCAAGGCAGCTGCATAATGTAGTGTGGCTACTAGGGCTACTATATATATATATAATTGAAAAACAGTGAGATATGTGCAAGTATACTGAAACAGGGGAGCATTGATGCAAAAACCAAGTGAAACGAATCATATTTTAATATTCACACATAATTTATTCATATAATCATTAGCTATATCCACCTAAGGCAACCCATTTGCTTGGGTTTGGAAGCAAGTTTGTAAATATGAATAGATTATGGACAAAATATACTCGAACAGAATACCAGAACTTCTTTCCCTAATATCACTTTTAAATTTTTGTGATATCATGGGAAATTTTTGTGAATCTTTCACGAGTCTAACAACCTTGCTAGGCTGCATATGCTTCTGTCATATGGTCGCCATTCAAAATTCAGAAGGGGCCCAAATGCATACATTATAAAAAAAAAAAAAATCACCATTCAAGAAGTTGCTGCTATCATTTCTCAGAAGAAGGTATTTATAGTCTCTGTAATTGGATCTATTTCACTACATTAGAGTAAGCAAGGCAACACTACTGTCCATACCAAAGAAGAGCCTGCCCACATAATTGAGGGATAAGAAGTTTGTCTATCAAAAAACAGTACATAGATTACATCAAGTCAACTAATCAAGATTGACTTTCTTCTGCAAATGAAATACCATGGTTGATACCGTGTTGTGAGAAGAACGTAAAAAGGAGACACACAGTGACAATTGGTTCAAGTGTGTTAATGATCTCTAAGGCAATGCTTCTCCCTTGAAGAATAAGAGGAGCCACGATACTCATAATCTACAATAAGATGAATAGTTTAAGAAGTTGCAACACACTATATATTGTGGTCAATGAAACACTATCTACTAGTAATAGTGAAGGAAAAGAAAAAAGCATACCTCTGAGATGAGTAATGTCTTAAATTCTCCAAATTCTTTCTTGCATTCCTAAACATCAAGTATAAACAGAAACTCGATCAAATTTAGTAACGAATATAACAATACCAATGCATAAAGTATCAGGGTTTTAAGTTCACCCAATAAGTATTTAATGATTCCAAATTCATATTTTCATACAATCATATATTTTGATAATTTTACATAAGAATTTTGATTTCTATCAAAATTATTGATAATGAGCAACTTTCTACATAAAACTTATCGCATATATTATATGCAATGCTTCAGACCATAAAAGGTATTGCGTACTTGATATATATGCAATGCTTTAGCTCATTACATAAGCCTTTAATGAATCTAAATACATGTGTGTCGACATTTTTATATGAAAATTTTGATTATAAAAAAATGGTAGTTTCATGATCATATATATGGATAAACCTTATAAATCAATTTTCCTGCATAAAAGACTTGTTGTACCTCCCGTGCAATGATTCATATTTCTCTAAATACATGTTTTCATGGGTATGGTTACTGCAAAATTGAGGGGTCTATAGGTTTTATTTTATATCGTCAATTCACATAAAGATTTAAACTCTTGCTAATACGAAAAACATGCCATATGAAATCTATAAAACTAACATGAAAATGGTAGTTAAATTGTCTTAATTTGTAGGGAGATGGACAACTTAGTAGATAGCATAAAGCAAACCTAATGTACAATAATTTAGCGAAGAAGATTTGAAATGAAGGCCTAGCTTCCTTACCCTTTGATCTCAAGTAAAATCAAATGCTAGCAAGAGTCTCACAAATTATCTAGCTATAGAGAGACAAATATTTAAAACTAGGTCTTGCATAAAAAGTTTAACCTTAATCCTCTTCAGTATCCTCAGCGCCCGCTTCAGCCTATGAAACAAAAGGATTTCAGTTGGTGTTAATATGAAACAAAAACCCTATGAAATGTATAACACACATGTGTAAAAAGTAATTAATTAAATTGTTATTAAGTGGGGACGAGATTATTTGCAGGCAGTATAGAGATAGAGAACTTAGTAGACAACATAAAGTAAATGCAATGTACCCAAAAAAAAAGTAAAGACGACTTTAAATGAAAACACTCTTTTGTCCAGTAAAAGTGATTTCAAGCAAGGGAGTCATATATTATTTAGAGGAAGACCATTATACAAGGTTAACTTCAGTCCTCTTTCAATGGATAGTGAAACAGGATTGATGAGAGAAAATGTAATTCAATGCCAAAAAGAAATTGATTGGAATTGAAATCGAAAGAGTTACGTTCCATTTACCTACAGCTGGAAATAAAAATACAAATCATCCTGCCCAAATTAAAAAACCTAGCTCCCCCGTTGATTTTGAAAACCTTATTTTGGGTTTGGTTGCTAATAGAGAGCATTCCGATGTCCCATAGATATTGGATGGACCCATCGTGATTACTCAAGTGAATTTAGAAATCCATTATCGTGAATGGAACTAAAAAAAAAAAAAAAAAAAAAAAATCAAGGATATCATAATAATTGTGAAAATAGAAAAAAAAAATGGAAGTATTAATTCAAGAAAACATGAAAATTTTCTTATAATAACAATTTATGAAAGGTCATTATTAATTAAGGTGATGGCTTCCAATTTTTTGCAACATGTGTACATGAAAAACTACCACATCATTTGTAATGTGGGTGCTCTCTTAATTTCATTGGATGAAATTTTCTTAGACCATTAATTGAAATTTGCCACAACTCCACACAATCCAAGGAATTAGAAAAAATTTAAATGTTGGCTTCATAAATACATACATACCTTTTGTTTGAACAGGTGTTGTATTGTCGTATTAAGGTCGCCGTCCCAAAGCCATATGCCCTCCTTTACTTGCACTTTCTCCAACTTTGGTGTGCATAAGGTGTTGGTAGAGAAAGTCTTCAATTTGGGGCACTCTTCCACAAACACTTTTTCCAAGGATGGGAATGAAAAATTGTTACCTCCTGGGCAGAAGCTTGTGAGGTTTGGTAAATCTTTTAGTTCCAAAGAGTATAATTGACTGAAGGTCGTCTCATCCGTGGCTTCTCCTTTATCACTAACATCAAGTGTGCTTTCAATTTGCACTGGACCTTCTGCTCTCGTGGATGGGAATACATGTGTTAAACTACCACAAGAGATTACTTCAAGAGTTGTTAAATTTTGAAAAATTGCACTTAATTGAGAATCCTCCTTCCATAGATGCATTAGCTTAGGTAGTCCAATTAACCTCAATTTCCTCAACGGTGGGAATGTAGAAGCATGTTCTGTCTCCCCAACTCCTCTTTCAAGTTCAAATACATCTTCTAATGAACAACAGTCCTTCACAGAAAGTTCTTCGAGATTATGTAAATTTCGAAGCAAAGTAATTGGAAAAACTTTTAATATCCTGCTACATTTGTTCACCCTCAGAACTCTTAGTTTGAAAAAAAACGACTGTGCATGAAATTGACCTTGCCAAATCACTTCCATACTAGACATGTCATTCAATTCCACTTCCTCCAAGTTAGGGAATGTAACCTGGTAAACCATATTTAAACAACGTAAGTTTGTTTAGGTTCTTTTAAACAATTCATCAACACAAACAAGATAGTTGAAGGTATCCACAGTTAAGCACATGACAAAGTAGAACAATATTTCAATAGTTTGATTGATTTTATTCACTTTTGCTAATATATCATTAACCCTCCTTTAACTTAAGTTTTGTTCATTATTTAGGAATAAAGGTGATGTTTGAAAACTACCAGAGTTCTCTTTATTATTAATTATTAATAGTATAGATGAATTATCAAATAATTTAGTTATTAAGTTACCATTTTAAGACTTATAAACAATGAGAACTACTTTCTTGGTCCCAAATTTATCCTAATCCACATCCAAATATTTTGTAATTCTCATTGTTCAACTAATATGTATCTGTTGGATAAATGAACCTGTTGTTCGAGAGAATATCCACAATATTGGTGTTGATGTGGTGCCGCATTGTTTCCTGCTGCTAGCTTCAATTTTTTGGGAACTAAAATATTTTGTGACTAATTTTTCCATTGCGTTTTCAAACATTCAAATGGTGTTTCCTTGAATTCCTTCAAATTCTTAGATTTTCTCTTGTTTTTTTTAGGTATAATTAATTCCTTGGTCAAGACACTGTAATATCTTAAGTAATCTTTACTAAAATTTCTTAACTTGATATATCTATTCACTAATTAATACTAATATATCCCTAACTCTCCTTTGACTTGAGCTTTGTTCATTATTTAGGAATAAAGCTGACGTTTGAAAACTACCAGAGTTCTCTTTATTAACAGTACTGTACATAGATGGACCATCAAATAATTAATTTACTAATGGAATTACCATTTTAAGACAGTTTTAAAGAATGCAAATTATATTTTTGGTCCCAAATTTATCCTAATCCACATCCAAATTTTATGTTATAATTCACATAGTTCAAATAATATCTATCTATTAGATAAATGAAAATGTTGTTCAAGACAACATCCACGTTAGTGTTGATGCGGTGCTGCATTTTTAATTTCCAGCTACTTCAATTTTTCGTGGGAAACTAAAATATTTTTCAATCTTTTATTCAAACCTTCCTTCAAATGGTGTTTTAACCTTGAGTTCCTCCAAATTCCTAGATTTTTTTAATTGTTTTTTAGGAATAACTAATCCCAAGGTCAAGACACTTTAATATCTTAAGTAATCTTTACCAAATTTTCTTAACTTTAATTAACTCTTCATATTGGAAAGCACTTCTAAATTTATTCCTCAACATACTTCTTTCAAAATTTCATTTTGTTTCTAGTGACGACTAATCACAACTCTTTATATATTTGTCGATGGTCAATTAGCCTAACAGCATGTGTCCCCACTCTAAAATGAGATTTCTCAAGTTTGAGCACATGGAAGTGTGCTAATAAATTGTCCCAAAAAAATATCCTAAATGAATTTTAACCCTTCATTTATTATTAATGAAAGAATTTGCTAAAGAAAGAAAAAGGTTGGTTCTTCTGCCACATCATTTGGAATAAACTTTTTAGGATAACTTTTTTAGGACATATAACATTTTCTATTATTCCATTATTCTTTGCTTGATTTTTCCTTTCTTATTTCAACTTTAACATTAGTTATACAATAACTCACCTTTTGAAATTCTACAGATCTTTATCACATGGATAAGAATTTGATTATAGATTTGAATAATTATATTTAGTCTTCCTTTTTTTTGAACAAAAAAAAAAAAGAGTTAAGTTGATAATGGATGGGTCGGAGACGCTAATATAAGGTGCACCTGATAAAATATTTGTAAGTTGACCTCCATAAGGTCAGTTGCAGAATATATTTTGAAAAAACTACTGTTGGATAAGATACTCCTCTTATGTATGTCAAACCTGCCAAAATTTATAGTGATCCAACTATTACTTTTCGAAAGAAGTTCCTGTGAAAAATTGTGACTTTTTTGTTCTTCAAAATATCACCATTTTTCATAGAAGGTTTTTCCCAAAACTAATCGCTGGATGACTGTGATTTTTGGCAAGCCTAATATAAATAAGAGAAGTATCTAATCCAACAGTTGGTTTTTCAAAATATGTTTTACAGCTAGCCCTATGAAGGTCATTTGATGCAACTTTGCGTGAGCTGCACTTTATATTAGCATCTTCAAATGGATGGGTTATGAATCTGTTCACTATTTAAAATAACAAGCCAACAAGAGAGAGCCACGTAGCCAATGTAAATTAAGGTGGTTTTCATTAACTAAAGAAATATCCAATATTCAGTTATTAACATGTGTTCAAATTATCTTTAAGTACAAAACATGTCACAAAAGCTCATGTTATTGTTTGCCTCTAAAAACATAACTACTCATAACTGCATAGCAGTTATTCGAAGGGATTACATGTAATTTAAAAGTAAGTAATAAGAGATTCATAGTGGGTTCTTATTTAAGTCTCCAATATAAGGTGCACCTGATAAAAGATTTGTAAGTTGACCTCCCTAAGGTCAGTTATAGAATATATTTTGAAAAATCAATTCTTGGATTAGATACTCCTCTTATGTATGTAAGGCCTACCAAAAATTACAGTGATCCAACAGTTACTTTCCCAAAGAAATTACTGTGAAAAATTGTAACTTTTTTATTTTTCAAAATGTCACCATTTTTACATAGATGGTTTTTTCCAAAACTAATCGCTGGATCACTATAATTTTTGGCAAACCTAACATAAATTAAAGGAGTATTTAATCCAACGATTGATTTTTCAAAATATATTTTACAACTAGCTCTATGATGATCACTTGACGCAACTTTTTGCGTGAGCTGCACCTTATATTTGCATCTTCAAATGGATGGGTTATGAATCCGTTCACTACTAAAAATAACAAGCCAATAAGAGAGAGCAATGTAGCCAATGTAAATTAAGGTGGTTTTCATTAACTAAAGAAATACCCAATATTCAGTTATTAACATGTGTTCAAATTAGCTTTAAGTACAAAACATGTCACAAAAGCTCATGTTAGTGTTTCCCTCTAAAAAAATAACTACCCATAACTGCATAGAATATACTTTAACACCAAACATTTGTAGCTATATAAGAAGCGTTTAAATTTCAATACATCTTAGTATGGTCCTAAGTAGGGGCGGCAAATGGGAGAATATGGGAGGATTTGGGTTGGGGCCTAAAATGCACGCAACCTAATTACGACCTGTTTAAGACTTAACATATTCCGATCTAACCAAATCTAATCCAATCATCATGGGTAAACCCGATAATACTAACAAATAAGTATTGATGTGCGTGCTAACATGCGCTTGACCCTAGAAATTCTTCCCCAAAAGTCGGAATGCATGCCACTAGGTTACGAGACTATTGGTGCACACTTTAAGTTCAAAGGAGCAAATAACCTTAATACCGTTAACAAAATAAACGATATATATGATAATTATATCATGTAGATGGTTATTGTATGAAATTTATAGGTGAGTTAGAATTTTGTCATATATAATGCCAAAGTCAAACTATTATATGTGGGTCAGGTTCCCCTTACATCCTATTTTACATTTATACTTACATATTGTTTCCAAAACACCTATGTAGGTCGAATATTTTGAGAAACCTACTGTTGGATAAGATACATTTCTTATGTATGTGTGAACCAGACAACCCGGATCGGGAGGCCATTTTCACTTTTGAATCATCCTGGATTGTGGATGATCTTTATCCGTCTCGATTTATCATTCTCTATTATCCACATTTATCCTTCTCTATTATCCACTCAAGATTGAGTTTTGAAAAAAGGATAAGTGTTTGCAAAAAACTGGGAGTCGTCACCTTATTTTTAAGGAATAAGGAAAGCATAAAAAAGAGTTTTATTTTCAATAAAACAATGACCCCATATTTTGGAAAAGCATGGTCTTCGAATCAAAGTTGGATTTGGGGGCTAGGTTAAGAAGTGGGAAGGGTCCAAGGAACTCCTTGTAGGCACCCACCTCACCCTAATTAAAGGTCTCCTAATTAAGTTTGGGCTTTATCAAAATCTTATAAAAAACAACCCTATCATATCTAATCAACCAAAAAAAAAAAAAAAGTATAGATAATACTAGATAATAGATAATAAAAAAAAAATCAAAATTTTAAAGACCTTAGGAGACATGGAGTCCTCCTAAGATTGGACTTGCGCCTTATAAACTGCCTACATACCTTACCAATTTCTTGATAAGAATCAAAGTCCAAGTAGTTCGATTACCTAGGATTCTCCTATTGCAATGAACTACACTATCATTAGAATTCTATCTTATCCAAGACTCTATCTTCGAGAGTTTTTATCAGTTTGAAATTCTTTTTTAGAAAATAACTTACTAATTAATAGATTCCCAATGAACTTAGGATTCTTTTTAAAACACAATTCTTATCCAATCATAATTCTTTTAAGAGTGGGAATTATATCCCGAATCAAATCCTTTCAAAGGATGGAATTTCATTCCAAATCAAATCCAAAATTCCAATTTCATTGGGATTCAATTAATTGTGGATTAATTTTGATAAAACATTAATTTTGGAAATTCTCTCAAAGATAAGATCCTAAACTTATTAGAAATCTAAATCTAATGTAATTCTTACAACAAAGGGGAATCCTAGGTGGGGTTAAGTAACCCCCCTAATCCTAAGGTTTCTAGCTAATCCTAGGTTAGTCTAAACACCTAAAATACTAAATGCATGCTTGCTGTAATTTAAATAAAATAAATAAAAATGCAACAAACAATGCATGAAAAATGCTCCTAAACGCAATCTAATCAAACTATGTGAACCTAGGCATATTTCTAGGTTGGATTTGGCCCTAAAAATGTTTTTTAACTTACTTTAAAGTCACTTTCAATCCATGGATAGATTTGAATATGGCTTTAGAAGTAATTTAAAACCCATAAAAATAGCAAATAAAAATTGTGACAATGACCTAAAAAATACCCTACCATGATGAACTAAACTAACATGTAAAAGATGACTTAAAAATGATGATTAAATCACATTAAAGTGGATATTCAAATCTAGACAGATTTGAATATTCACTTTAAATGACCTTATAACCATTATTAATCCATCAAAAATAATAAATAAAAGTGCTAACATGTATATCAAACCTATGGACTAAAACCATATATGCAAAACTATACAAAACAACCAAATATCATACTTAAAACTACTCAATTTAACACAAGGGAAGAATCTTACCTTCGCATGCTCCCTCGAACACAAGTTATATCATTCCATATTCCAAATAATAATGAAGAAAAAAGAAGTAGAATAAATCAAAATATGAATGCATGTAACTCATAAACTCATAAAAGAATATTCAAACTTTCATCTAAACATACATTCTTATGTGAAAACATAAAATCATATGAACAAAACTAATTCCTAGTATGCATTCTAGGCATGAAATGAATCCTAAACATGCTCCTAGCAATCAAACAATGATTATCATACTCACAATATATCAAAGACTCAAACTCAACTCTAGACTTAGCCTAAACTTCTTAAACATGCAAAACAACAAAGAAAAATGACTCTAAACAAATCAAACACTATATGAACATTAAAGAAATCAATCCTAACTTAGTATACATGATAAAAGCCTACTCTATCAACCTATATCATGCATAAAAAAGAAAAGAATAGAAGCATACATTCTACAATAACTCTAAAGTACTCAAAACATCCTATATCTAAACTATGTACTACAAAATTGAATCATAAGGACAATGGTGTGTTCAAACCAACCTTTAGCCTTCTTCTTCCTTGCTCCTAGCCTTCTTCTTCAACCTTTGGTAGCCTCCAAATTCGTAGCTAGAGCTTAGAAGGCTGCTACAAGTGCTCTTAAGTCTCCAATGTCAGAATTCCCTATCCTAAACCTATTCCTAAGTGATGTATATATAGGAAAGGCTTCAAATTGATCAATGATCCACATTAAAACCCTAAGGAATGATCCAAGGGCCCTAAATGTGTCTTCCAAGGTCTCCAAGGTCGAACCAAACCCTCCTAGCTAAGCAAGATAGCCATTGGAAGAATCCCAAAACCTTAAAACACTCAAAAAATCAAAATTGGGCGAATCTGGTCATTGGGCTCGGATGACCGTCCCTCCTAGGATGGCCAACCGTCCATGGAGGGATGGTCGTCGAAGCTTCAGCCCAATTTTGACCCATTTTGGGCCTCTCTCGACCCGTTTCGGCTGTTTTCGGCTTTTCAGGCATGTTTTAAGTCCAAATTCGACGATTCAAGCGCCAAAATGATTGTGACTTGATTCTCCATGTTTCTAGAAGAGTTTGAGGATGAAAAACCTTAACCAAAGTCAAGGGGTTGAGAGAAACCAAGCCGATTAGCTATTTTGGGCCTATCGAGCCTTTTTAGGGTTTTAAAATCCACTAACCGATTGGTCGTAAAACCCATTTCTACTTCTTGAAACATGTTTTGGAAACATTTTGGAAAACATTTTGAGTTTCATAAAGCTTTGCTTTTGATAAAACAATCGAATCCCGATCATTCCCGATTGAAAACCTAATTTGACCTTAAAAGGGCTCTTTGGGCCTTAAGAGCCAAACATGAGCCCAAAGGCTCAACGAACCTTGCCACTAATCAACTTAGCTGCTAGACACACCCTAATTACCCATGCCAAAGTCTCGGGACAATCCTAAACCGGCTCGAAGATTTTTAAGCACTTTTGCGATTGAAAGGACAACACTGCCCTTTAAGTCGCAAAAACCCTAATCACCTATAAAGCTTGACTCAGAATGCCATGAAACTTGATAGGGACACTTATGGACTCCCTAAAAATCTAATGCAAAAAGAACCGACTCAATCTAACCTAAAAACCTACATGCGATAATGACCTCTATCTAACTACTCCCAAGGGTAAAACTGGCAACTTAGGGTTTTAACACCCTATTTCACCTCAACTCACCGGCAACCATCAATGACCCTACTCATGGTCAAAAATGGATGTCTACAATATGTTATTTATGCCAAAAATCACAATGATCAACAACCAAATTTTAAGAAATCTCACTATAAAAAACTGTGCTAATTTCAAGCATAATTTTTTACTTTTAGTTTTTATAATTTTTTTCTTTTCAACACCACCCTCTATTGCTTTGGTTCAGCACCATTATATATAGGGTCAGGTTCCCTTGACACATTATTCTCACTCTGTTTGACACGTGGAGTGACACGCGAATTAGTAATTAAAAAATTACATGAATATCGTGCGAATAGTGACACAATCCAAGACTTGTATTCCATCTTACTTATATATATGGGTTAGGTTCCTTTGACATATTATTCTTATTCATGGTTTGACACGCGGTTTGAAAATTCTAATATGGAATAGGTATTTTGAGAAACTGACAGTTGAATTAGATGTTCTATTTATATACATTATATATACCAAAAATCACATTGATCCAATGGCTACTTTTTAAAAAATATCTCAGTTTTAAAATACATTGTAAATGATTGTATGAAACTGTTAAAATACACAGTAAAAGACTGTAAGAAATTGTCATTATTTTTTACAATTGATTTTCTAAAAAACTAGCCATTGGATCAATTTAAGTTTTGGCATACGTAATGTAAAGAAGTAGAATATCTAATCAAACGGTTGATTTCCCAAAACACCAATCCCATATTAGAATTTTCAAACCACGTGTCAAACCATGAATAAGAATAATATGTCAAAGAAACCTAACCCATATAGATAAGTAAGATGGAATACAAGTCTTGGATTGTGTCACTATTCGCACGATATTCATGTATTTTTTTAATTACTACTTCATATTTTCTTTGTTGAAGATTGTGGATTTTAGACACAGCATAGGCTCGAACAAAATTGAATTTTATTTATAAAAACTCAAAAGTACAATGATACCTACAAAAAATGTATCCCACTCACACCCTACTATGGTACACACACGTATACACTACACACTTTCTCACTCACACCTTAATATAGGTGCTCACACTAGCACTCAAGGAGACATCCTCTGCACTCACACGCACTTGCACCCGAGACTTGCTCTCTCACTTGCACACATCCGGATTTGTTGTTGATCTGACTCCCGATCAACAGGCATTGATCGGCCGTTGGATATGTGACACATTAGCAATTAGAGATATCTCATGGCTAAGGAAGATGATGATGGATGAGAAAGGTGATGAATTAAACAATCAAGTGAATCTCGTCTTGGCAAAAAAAAAAAATGTTGTTAACGGCATTTGGAACCACAAATTACAATCTAGCTACTATCATTTTTACTATCTTAGAGATGATGGTGAGATAAACCTGAAAAGTTGGAATCAAAGATCTGACTAAAAACCATATTCGACTGAAAACCGGCAATCAATTGCCTTCAACTCCATATTTTAGGAAAGAGAATAAAAATCAAAAGATACAAGCACACCCACTTAAAGATAAGGAATCGCGTGTACCAAAACCTAACAAGACTAAGTCAAAAATTTATTTAAGAAGCGTTTCAATACATCTTAGAATGGTCCTTAGTAGGGGCAAAAAATGGGTGAATACAGGCAGATTTGGGTTGGATCCTAAAATGCACGCAACCTAATTACGTCCCATTTAAGACTTAAACATATTCCGACCCAACCGAAACCTAATCCAATTATCATGGGTAAATCCAATAATACTAAAAAATGAGTATTGACGTGCATGCTAACATGTGCCTGACCCTAGAAACTCTTCCCTAAAATTGGGAATGCATGCCACTATATTACGAGACTATTGGTACACTCTTACAGATGATCAATTTCTTTCAAAAAATTATATTAGCTAATTAATAGATCAAGGGGGGCTAAGTGTCATGGTTGAAAAGTACACGGGTGCAAAGGCTTAGAGAAAATAGTGAAGGGGTAAAATTTATTTGAGTTAAAGTACATGCTAGGGTAAAAGTGTAATTTTTTCTTAATAATATTATTAATTTAATTAAAAATATAAATATATAGTGAGAAAAGCAACTTAAAAATATATAATCACTTCTTTCTCTGTCCTCTATTATATATACAAGCAACTACGTACTGTTACATCTTCTGCCTTTCAAAGTCGACTAGTAAGTCTTATGGCTTTTAATTTCCTATCACTTATTAGCTTCACAAGCTATAAATTTTCAGCAAAACAACCCCTGGCTTCTTTTTCTTTTTGTTTTTACTATTTGAAGAATTGTAGAATTGAAGTTTCACAAGTGAAATTTCAAATTTATCAAATAAGATTAATTCTTCAGGTGCAAACATGTATATAATAAAATATTAAAATTGCTTACGTGGAATTTTTTAGAATTCTTTCAAAATTTAAATGTTCTTAGAGATTCTAGTAGTTAGTTAGAAAAACAGAGCTAAACAAAGCTCAAAGTTTGTTAGATGTTAGTTGTTGAAACTGACTTTCATTGGTTGTAAAGATTTTTCTTTTCAACTCTCTCTCTCTCTCTCTCTCTCTCTCTCTCTCTGCAGTTTCTGAATTTCAGTGATTTCTTTCGAAATCAATCTTTATCAAATGTTGATTTGTTATACTTAAACATGCATGTGATTATTATGAACAGATGGATACATTGACAATTTATATCATGCTCATAGTAATGAGTATAGACTCATACCTTGTCGACCAAGAAGAGGGGTTGTTTTGTTGGAGTACCAAGATTGGCCTTCCCAAGTGTTTCTTTTAAGGTACTTAATTCCGAAGCAAATATCTCCACATTATGACACTCAGACATCTTCAATTTTTCCAAGGATGGCCATTCTGAAATATGAATCCATTCGCAAAAACTCTTCAATTGCTTTAGACATTCAAGAGTCAGAGATTTTACTTGAGGGAACATTATCTTATCTATTGCTTCTGCTGCTGCTGCTTCCTTTTCATTAATTTCTTCCACGATGTCTTGGAATTGCGCCATGGAAGTTGTAAATACATTTATCAAGCTCTCACAATTACAAATCCTTAGTGAACTTAGCTTTTGAAAATTCAAACTTCCTTGAGAATCCTTCATCCATACAGCCATCAACATTGGAAGACCCCGCAAATCCAATTCCTCCAGATTGGGAAATGCTACCTGCAAAATTGACTATGTAATTTAACATTTATTACTATTTGGGATATAAATCTGATTTGCCAGCCTATATAAAGTATAAACCAAGTGATGATGCAATTAATGATACCCTGACTGGTAATTAATCTCTCGGTACGTCTATATATGATACCCACTCCATTTCTATCATGGAACCTTTTCGCAGAGTCCCAAAGGGTGAATTAATAATTAAAGAAAATTACTCTTTTGACCTCCTATAATATTTATATGTACAGAGCTGCTAATATTAGGTGCCCTCTTATAAAAGTAAGAGCTGCTAATCTCGGTACGTGTAAGACCACAACAGGAATACATGTAAAGTTATCTACAATTACAATTTACAACATTGGACATGCATACTAAAAAGGAGAAAAGATTATACAGGAATAAGGAAATTTTCCTCAAAATTAGTACAGTTTTGAAATTATTAGGAATTATTAAACTCTATTAATTAATAGATTTTAATAAGCTTTTTGCAATGCCATGTTTATTTCCAAGTTGGATTTGAGGCTCATATGCAAGGTGCCCTTTACAAAAAAAATAAAATCTTAAATACACTTCTTAAATAAGGGACTAACGTTTAAAATTCAAATATATTAAAGGAACTAGTTACTGAATTTACCTTTTCATTAAAAAGTGGTATGGAAATACCATGCTCGCCCTCTGAAATTGAAATGATCTCTTTGGACCCTGCATCACTTGTACACGGCACTTCCTTCACTTTGAAGCAGAAGCTCACGAGATTTGGTAGATAATCTAGTTTCAAGGACCGTAATTGAGGGAACATGATCTTATACACTGCTCCGTTATTGTCTTCTGCTGCTTCTCTTCCCTCAGCCACAATCCCATCCATGTTCACACACAGAGTAATTTCAATTTCTTGGAGTTTCGAAAGCCTTCTAGCCACAGACAGTGGGAACAGATTCTGTAATCTATCGCAAAATAGCACATTTACCCTTCTTAGGTTACAAAAGGAACCATCAGGGAGTTGGGAGTGCCATATCTCTTTCATGGAAATGGATGAGATACGCAAATTCTCCAAATTGGGAAATGTATCCTACAGAATTGACCCCATTATGCATGTTATTCAAAACAAAACAAAAAAGAAGAAGAAAAGAGTAGTGTTAAGTGAACTACCACTCGGTCCATATTTAATCCACAAATTAAATAATATGACATTACCACATTATGCTTTCTCATCAAATGGTTTAAAAAATATAGTCTAAATTAATAGCTCGTATCAACAAATCATAAAAAGGCATCAAAGAGCTGAAGTACCGATAATCCTGACCTCAATTATCGGTAATTGAAGCTAATTGCAGTAATCTGAAATCCAGAAGCAGCGTATTACCGATAATTCTCTTGTAATTATCGATAATTCGTCATCAATTACCGATAATGGATGTATTATCCGTAATTGTAGTCCCCATAGCTAGTTTTCTGTTTTTGATTTTATTTGTTCTCGTTTTGTTTTATTTTTCTTTCTCTCTTAATAAAATTTTGAGGTTGAAAAAAAAAAAATTTAATAGCTCGTATCTGTCATCCAAAAAAACAAATTATTACAAGATACGGGTAAGACCACAATTGGAATACATGTAAAGTTATCTACAATTACATTTTACAACATTGGACATGCGCGCATACTAAAAAGGAGAAAAGATTATACAGGAATAAGAAAATTTTCGCCAAAATTAGTACAGTTTTGAAATTATTAAAAATTATTAAACTCTATTAATTAATAGATTAATTTTAATAATCTTTTTGCAATGCCACGTTTATTTCCTACTTGGATTTGAGGCTCATATGCAAGGTGTCCTTTACAAAAATAAATAAAATCTTAAATACAAAGGACTAACGTTTAAAATTCAGATATATATATGAAACTCATTTAATTAGCTTTTCCCTTGAGTTGTTTTTTTCTTTTTCTTTTTTGTTAATAAAAATAAAAATAAAAAACCAGAAATAGGAATTCTAGTTAGTGAATTTACCTTTTGATTAAGAAGTGGTATGGAAATACCATGCTCGCCCTCTGAAATTGAAATGATCTCTTGGGACCCTGCATCACTTGTACAAGGCACTTCCTTCATTTTGGAGCAGAAGCTCACGAGCTCTAGTAGATGATCTAGTCTCAAGGACCGCAATTGAGGGAACAATGCTCCGTTAATGTCTTCTGCTGCTTCTCTTCCCTCAGCCACAATCCCATCCATGTTCTTGCATCTGCATATTTCAATTTCTTGGAGTTTCGAAAGCCTTCTAGCCACAGACAGTGGGAACAGATTCTGTAATCCATCACAATATCCCACTTTTACCTTTCTTAGGTTACAAAAGGAACCATCAAGGAGTTGGGAGTGCCATATCTCTTTCATGGAAATGGATGAGATACGCAAATTCTCCAAATTGGGAAATGTATCCTACAGAATTGACCCCATTATGCATGTTATTCAAAACAAAACAAAAAAGAAGAAGAAAAGAGTAGTGTTAAGTGAACTACCACTCGGACCATATTTTTTAAATCACTTGATGTGGAAGCATAATAGAATCTCTGCTTTTGAGCATTCCACAAATTAAATAGTATGACATCACCACATTATGCTTTCTCATCAAATGGTCTAAAAAATGAAGTCTAAATTAATGGTGGCTCGTATTCATCTTCTAAAAAACAAAATATTACAAGGTACGTGTAAGACCACAATTGGAATACACGTAAAGTTATCTACAATTACAATTTACAACATTGGACATGCGTACTAAAAAGGAGAAAAGATTATACAGGAATAAGGAAAATTTCCCCAAAATTAGTACAGTTTTGAAATTATTAGGAATTATTAAACTCCACTAATTAATAGATTTTAATAAGCTTTTTGCAATGCCATGTTTATTTCCAAGTTGGATTTGAGGCTCATATGCAAGGTGCCCTTCACAAAAAAAAAAAAAAAAAATTCTTAAATACACTTCTTAAATAAAGGACTAACGTTTAAAATTCAAATATATTAATTATGTAGTGGAGAAGTGTGTGAAACTCATTTAACTAGCTTTTCCCTTGCGTTGTTTTTACCCTTCTTTTTTTGTTAAAAAAAATAAAAATAAAAATAAAAAACCAGAAATAGGAATCCTAGTTACTGAATTTACCTTTTCATTAAAAAGTGGTATAGAAATACCATTCTCGCCCTCTGAAATTGAAATGATCTCTTTGGACCCTGCATCACCTGTACAAGGCACTGCCTTCACTTTAGAGCAGAAACTCACGAGCTTTCGCAGACCATCTAGTGTCAAGAACCGTAATTGAGGGAACACTGCTCCGTTATTGTCTTCTGCTGCTTCTCTTCCCTCAGCCACAATCCCATCCATGTTCTCACACGACCTTATTTGTATTTCTTGGAGTTTCGAAAGCCTTTTAGCCACAGATAGTGGGAACAGATTCTGCAATCTATCACATTCAAACACTTCTACCTCTCTTAGGTTACAAAAGGACTCCACTGTAAGTTGTCCATGGCATATTTCTTTCAAGTTAATCAGTTCCTTAAGCGACAACGACTCCAAATTAGGAAAAGCCCTAAATGGAACACTTGTGTCGATAACATATTCAATCTCAGAACTGCTTCCGACATGGAGACGCCTCGTGTCATGAAAACCTTCCCCATCTGAGTCATTAAGAATACTTTTAAATCCATTCAATTCCTCCAAATGCAAATCCTCTGTTCTCTTCAACAACTTTTTTATTCCTGATAACAAATGAATGCTTGTATTGTCAGCAAGATTCAAGCCGATTCTTGAGATTTCATAATCATCAGACAAATCCTCAAATTCTCCTATAAGTATATTGTATCTTGTCAGCTTTTCAAAGACCAAATCCTTTGACAGAATATTGGGATCTGTTATATATATTTCTAAAGTGACTAAGCGAGACAAGTGTTTTAACTCAGCAAGGCTAGCATTGCCGTCAACCTCCCATCCATTAAAGCTCCCTCTCATGTACAATTCTTCTAATTGAGATAAACTTGCTATGACTTTGGGCCGGATTACTTCAAGTTCTTCACAATCTCTCAAATCTAACAACTTTAGACGAGTCAACTGCCCAATTTCTCTTGGCAGCTCTTCGATATCAGAATGTCTGAAGGTAAGGATTTCCAGTTTCTTTAGTTCTCCAATTATACTTATATCTCCCAATTGGCACCAATCCAGACACAATGTTTGAAGGCTTGAAGGGAAATGAAGTGATGAAAATTCTATATTTCTCAGAGTTAAAACTTTCAATTGTTTCATCCCTCCAAAAAAGGAGTCCGGGATTTTTGAAGAATTATAGAAGCTGCAGAAAAACAAAAAGAACTTAAGTTGTGGAGATTCCAAACCTGGGGGAAGCTCATGAATATCTGTGTAAGGTAGGGAGAGTGCAGAGCAAAATCTGAGTTTTTCCTCTGTCATCCACTCATCCAATTCATCACTATTTCTCACAATTAACATCTGCTCATCTTTGGATGCAACAAATATACCAACATCCCGAACAACATCATGCATTTTGAACAATCCAGAAGTGTCACCATCCAGCAGCAAACAAGAAGCTTTGAGGTGCTCGACCAATGCATGTACTCTGTTTCTTGCTACTTCCAATGCTTGAATGCCTTGAAACAAACCAAAGCCCTTGCCATAATATAGCAAGTCTTGGGTTGAAAATCGATAATCTTCTGGAAGCAGACTACAAAGCAGGAACAATTTCTGTGCTTGACTGTCTAAAAAGTCGTAACTCAATTTCAGAGATGAGTACACTCTTGCATTCATCCCTTCGATGGTTGTTGGGGCAGCCGTCTCCAATTGAACCAAGGCATCCTTCCAAACAGACGAGATCTTATTTTTTAGGGCAGTCGCAACCACTGCAATTGCAATAGGCAAGCCTGCACATTCTTTAGCAACCTTAAGCGCTGTAGGTTTTATCTCAGGATCTTCAACAGAATCACCTGCCATCTTCTTAAATAAATTCCATGCTTCTTCATTGTGCAATTCTTCAATCTTGAAATTATTTTGGATATTCATCTGATTAGATAATAGCTCAAGCCTTCTAGACGTCACCACTATTTTACATCCCTTATGAATGTCTCCCGAAGGAATTCCAATTGCTTCCAAGTCAAGTTGAGCCCAAACATCATCTAAAATAATAAGGATGCTCTTTTCTTGCTTCAGCCTCCCACAAAGCCGATCTACCCTTTGACAGTCATTCTCCTGAGGTTCAAATTTCAAACCCAAGGGGTATGCAATTTCTTCCTGAATTTTTCTTATGTTTGGAGGCTGGGATACAAGTGCCATCCCCACCTCAACAAATAATTTGTCTTCCTTAGCTTTTCTAGCAACTTCTTTCACTAGCATGGTTTTCCCCAGACCACCCATACCATATACCCCAATCATGTTGATATTGGGATTTCTTAACGCCTCCATAATTTCCTTCAAAGTTGACATTCTGGATTCAAAATCCTCATAACCTTTGATAGGTGCGGAGCTTGTTGTCCCCTGTGGAGCAGGACGATTAGACACCCTCTCAAATTTCCCACCATCATGGATTTTAACAACTTCTTTTGCCGTCTTCTTTGCTTTCTTGCTCAGCTGGTAACGCGACTTCAAATTAGGACACAATCCATTGAGACACCTCTTCTTTGCTTTGTCTTCATTTTCAAGTAATATTTTCTCTGCCTTTTCAGTGATCCCATCCACACTCCTTAGCCACTTCTCAACAACAGGTTTAATCTCCTCACCATTTCTCATAGAATCATCAACATCCTTCTTCACCACATCTCTCACTTCCCCCAGCATGTCAAGCTGGTTGTTGAGATCATCAAGATTGCTGTGGTAGTTAAACAGATAGCCGAGCTGACGTCCAATTGGAGCAACCAAGTACTGAGCAACTTTTGATGCAATTGAAATAATAATGTCTGCCATCTCTCAGTTAGAATTTGAATCAGCACGAGGATTGAAAACAAGTGAAGGTTTTTTGGGACCGTTCCTCCCTCTTAGCTAGCAAAGGAGCAGAGACGTACTTGGTTTTATTCACCTGGGTTCAAACTATGAGCAGAGTTATTCACCAGCAAACCATAAACAAATCGCTACAGAAAAAGCAAAGAGTACGTAAATATAAGTTTACAATGAAGAATATAGAGAGTATTCAGAAAAATCACAAACTGTAAATGGATTAAAGAAAAAAAGAAAGAAAAACATATTATCAGATCAAAATATAAGTTTATAATATAATAACAATCTTGTTCAATTCGCCTTCTCAATTTGGTTTTTGAGATCATCAAAATTGCGTTTTCCTTTTTTCTTTTTTAGTTTCAGAAAAATAGATTCGGAACAAAACAATGATGATCGATGACGACAACATAGTGATGGAAAACAATTAAGGAAATTATAAAAGTCTTCGGTGAGCTTACCTCCCTAGCTCTCTGAGGAAGCATACTTCTTCTTCTTTAATTAACCTCGATCGGATCAAGCAATGAACAGCAGCAGATCGATCACCCCTACTGATAGAGTATGAATGCAAAGGAAATTATAAACATATATTCATGTTTATAATTTCTTTCTAAATCCTATGACAGCTTTACTGAAGAATCATTTCTTTTTCTGCAAAAATTCAAAGAACTGGGCCCAGAATTACTCCCTTTTCTACAATAATTCAAAGCACTGGTCCCCAACCAATAATGGCTAATGCTAGCTGAAAGTAGTTCATGAATGATGTGATATTACAGGTTTCCCGGCTGGCATGCACTTCAGCCATCACTTATCTGTCTAGTAGCTACTAGCTAGGCCTACTATCATTTTTTTGAAGAAATAATATATCCAATGGTACGTCTATTGAATTTATTGAACCGCTTTTTCGGTAGGTTTCAATAGTCTACAGTAATATGAAGTTCTTATTAGTTTGATCCATTGACACTATGTTCAGTACGTGAGCGGTATGGTCGCAGTTTCATTTCTTATTGCAATCGAATTTCATTATATATAGCAGCCGATCTTGAACCCAACCTTTCAATTAATACGATGCTGATCAAGCTTTTACTACTTAGGACCTAGGTGGCATCTTCTTATCCATTTTTTTTTCTTAAAGCTAGACTCATAGCGAGATGCGTGTTATGCGCAAAGAAAAAAACCATAATTTAAAAAATAAAAATAATAATTGAGATTAAAATTTTGAATTTTAAAAAAGTAGTTACTAAAAAATTCCATATACATCTTTTTATTTTTATAAATATATCTTTTCAAAGGGTCACGTTCCCCTTACACCATATTTTGACACCTATGTTTACACCTCTTTTTTCAAAATACCATTTTAGGTCAAACATTTTGAAAAACCGACCATTACATTAGATATTTATCTTATATTTGTCACGTATGGAAAAAATCGGAGTGATCCAACGGTTAGTTTTTTAAAAATATCATTTTGAAGACTATTATTATTTTTATTAATTAAAAACATAACTGATTTTTATTGTGATATTTCTTAAAATCTAATCATTAGATCACTATGATTTTTGGCATACATGACATGCATAACAAAGGTATCGAATCCAACTGTCAGTTCGACAAAATATTTACCATAGATAGTGTTTTGAAAACGATGTGTAAACATATGTGTCAAAATAGCTAGGGTGTAAGGGGAACCTTACCCCTTTTCAAATAACGTTAAATACTATTTTATTTAAAGGGTAATTATGAAAAGTAAATATGATGACACCAAACTCCGGTGGATTTATTTATTGGTATATATACTTTGTGGCTTTGTTCTTAATTGAACTCAACAATGCCTAATTTAAGTTTTTACCTTTACTATTGTTGCGAAAAAGCCCATGAGATGAATGCTTTACTATTGTTAGAACAGGGAAAAAAATTAAGTCCTTAAGCAGCTATAATGAAGTCAAAATTAGGAAATTTATTAAAATTTTATTTCATTTTTTAATGAAAAATCACAAACCGTAAATGGATTAAAAAAGAAAAAGAAAAAGAAAAACATATTATCATATCAAAATAATAATAATTCAAAGCTACTATTATAATAATCTTGTTCAATTCGCTTTCTCAAGTTGATTTTTGAGATCATCAAAATTGCGTTTTCCTTTTTTCTTTTTTAGTTTCAGAAAAATAGATTCAGAACAAAACTAGGATGATCAATGACAACAACAACAAAGTAACAGATGTATATATATCGAGTGCTACTTGAATCAGCATAGTGATGGAAAACAATTGATTAAGGAAATTATAAAAGTCTTCGGTGAGCTTACCTCCCTAGCTCTCTGAGGAAGCAGACTTCTTTAATTAACCTCGATCGGATCAAACAATGAACAGCAGCAGATCGATCACCACTACTGATAGAGTATGAATGCAAAGGAAATTATAAACATAATCTTTCTAAATCCTATGACAGCTATACTGCAATATAATTTATTTTTCTGCAAAAATTCAAAGCACTGGGCCCCAGAATTACTCCATTTTCTACAATAATTCAAGGCACTGGTCTCCAACCTTTTCATCTTTTGGCAGAACCTTAGCCCCAAGTTTATGTATGTCTAGAGTGACTAAGCAACTCATGTATGGCAAGTAATATTAACACAAGATATAAAGGTTGATCACATAACATGCTATGCCATTTACAATAATATATTATTCGTATTAACGTGACCCTGTTGTCACAATACCTATGGTGACTAATGTTAATTAGTCCATATATATACCAGCAAATATGAATGTTGACATAACATGCCTTATTGACTATTAATTATAAATATTTTTTTTCTTATCATATTATTTGTTAGCAAGGATTATTAATGACTCTTAGTGTATAATTTTTTTGTTTGTTTTATTTTTAATATTATTCTTCTCAACACTCTTTTAATTTCTTTTTATTTAATGAAATAAAAAAATAGTGACATAAAATCATAGTTTATTATAGTGACATTTTTAAAAAATCAACCGTTGGATCGCTGTTATTTTTTACAGGCCTGACATACATAAGAGGAGTATCTAATGCAACGGTTAGTTCTTCAAAATTTCTAATATAACTGGCCTTATGAATCACTGCGATTTTTTGATATTATAATAAGTAATATAAAATAAGAAATTTTCATAATAAGGACATTTGTGTCATTACCAATAACTAAAGTTAGAAAAGGAGTACCAAAGGGAGATGTCGGAATGTGATTAACATTTCCGAATTTTAATCATGTAATAAATTATTTTGGACTCTAAGCCAAAGTAAACAACACACGCGGAACACACCTTTTAGCTGGCATGCACTTCAGCCATCACCATAACCTTTATATATGGAATCACCTTTATAATGGAATCCACAGCTGGCATGCACTTCCCAAGGAGAATTGATATAATGGGGGATACATGTTCGATTTTTTAGGACCTGCAGATGAGGGCATAGAGATAGTCTAAAAAAATCACATTGAACAGAATCATTACAAAAAAGGAGGTTATCTGGAGATGAAAAACTAAAGTAAAATGAATCTATGACAAAGAAACGAATTCCAGATTTTTTGATAGGGTGGCTTTACCAAGATGTAGGACAAATTTACATAGGAACCTAGAGACGGAGGAGGGTAGCATAAAGGAAGATCCTCGGTCGATCTCGACTTAATTGATTAGATTTTTCCCCCATCTTTATTTGCTTAGAGGTGGAGGTCTTGACTGTTAAGTTTCTAACCAAAAGCCTATAGCAAGCCTTTTCTTTAGGTGATACAGGATAGAGTGGATTCTATTCTTCTACACTAACAAAATAGATCAATGCCCTACAACTGAGATCATGGCATTGCCGATCGAGAGACCATTTCTAGTAGTGGAAATGCAAGAGGCGATATGTGGAATGGAGAGGGACAAGGCTACAGGTCCTAATGGTCTCCCGATCGCAGTCTAACAAAAATTGGTGTGATATTTTGAAAGAGGAACCTTTGAAAGTCCTTAAAAAGTTTCACTCTTATGGGACGATCAATAAATGCATTCAATTTTTATAAAAAAAAAAAGTCATAAGATTCTATCCATGTCATCAAACATAAATGACAAACAATATTATATAGATAGAAAATATTATTTATAACAGCGTGTGGCTGCACCTAGGAATCCATCCCGAACTGCATACGTACCCCGAGCTCATTGGGAACAAGCCAAACATACATCTTAATAAACAACAGGCACAAATATATAAATACATGTGTACGTACACAAAATCGTATTCCCAACTCTCCTAATCAATAATATATTAGGTCAATACAATGAATATCACATTAAAAAATATAGTCATTTTGCGATGCCATCTTCAATTGAAACGCTCTCTAACAGATAATTCCATTATTCCTAAGTTCACCAAACGATCCATTCATTCTCTATTATTTCTATTAATTTTGATTGTCAAATCGATCAGTCAGGAAGGCTGCAACTCTTGTGATTTCCCCTACTTGTTGGAAAATTTAGAGTAAGATCCTATGAACAAAAGAAAGCAAGGAGTGGGAGGAACCAAGGTTTATCTAGGCCAGGTTGTCTAGGTTTTCCAATTCAATTTATTCCAACACAGAAGATGGCAAGGGTTTGAGGGGTGAAAGGCACAAATTGATGTTCTCCAATTGGAAAACAAGGGAATGAGGATTGAGGGGCTGTTTTAGGAAGAGGAAAGGCCACATGCAATCTCTGATGTAGGAGTACAAAGGGCCCCAAAGTTGAGTTTATACCGATGTCAATAGACCATGTTTCCTGAGAGATTCTGAAAGGGAATCCTTAAAAGGTCATTGAGTAAGTCCTATTGTCAACTTCAACAGTTCCAAAAAAAATAATGCCTAGATTGCCAAAACCGCCAAAGTTTTTTGTTAACATATATTAAGAATTCATTTCAGTTCGAAAATACTAACCATAAAAGATCACATTGATAGGAAAATAATTTTTTTTTTTTTACTATCGAAAACGCTGGCAAGTTCAAAAAATACTTGTTAGAATGTCTCAAAATATATTCCAACTGTAACCACGATTTCTAAATTTTCTTAAAAATTTTTTAAAAAGGGAAAGACTGGTGATCCAGTCTACGAAATTGTTGTTTGCTCACTGAGAGGTATGGCCACACCTCCCCATGGCAAGACAACAATCCAGATTATTGCCAACTCGTAGAGAGGTGGGGCCCCACCTCATTTTGAGTAAACAATAATCCCGTATATTAGATTACCAACACTGATAAAAATATTCATAGTATTCCACAAACAGTATTAATTACAAAAAATAGATTCAAATTAAAGAATTCATTTTCGTAATTTAAGAAAAAATAAATCGTTGGACTTCAAAATGGTAATTTGGTATAAAACAATAATTTCATTCCAAAATGGCAACAATTTAAAAAAATCTTAATTTTGAGGGATATAAACATCCCAAAATGTTTGAATCATAAATAATAATAGAGTTACACAAACAAACATATTATCAACCAAACAAATAATAAATTTAATCAACACGTGACATACTAATAAATCTGAAGAAAAAAAAATCATTAAACATAAAGAAAAAACCAAAGAAGGCATATCATGCGTGATGGAGGATGGGTGTAGGTGTTGGTGAGAGAGAGTGGGAAACCTTCAAACTCCACCATCAAGGCATGTGTTACCTGCAAAAAAAACTCCGACGCTCAAGTCAGTGAGACCGTATAGAAATGGAGAAATTAACTTTTGAGAGAGGGAGAGAATTCCGTACCTTGTTATCATAAAATCCATGCATAAAAAGCTTTAACATAAAATAAATACAAATTTATAAAAGAAAATAAAATAAATAAAATCAAGAACGAGAAGAGATGAAAAACATAAAGCAAATAAAATCAATATAAATAAATGAGCAAAAAAAAGTAGTAAAATAAAATCAAGAAAGCAAAAGCACCGGTGAGAAGGAGACCTCTTTACTTTTACTCATAATGTGCCATGTGTCCACATAATCAAGGGAGAATTGATCCTATGGATTCCATCCTCATATTTGTATTTTTATGGACCCATGTTGGTCCCTGTCTATGTCCATGTATTCACATATCCATGTGACTACATAAATCATACGATTACAAGTAGCCTTCTACTTCTACTTTATCATCTTTTTAAAGATGAAATCTATCTTTTGGTAGAATCTTAGCCTCTAGTATATGTATGTCTAGAGTGACTAAGCAACTCATGTATGGCAAGTAATATTACAGAGGTGACACCCTTGTATGGTTAAGAGGTCTTACCATCAGCAGGACATTTAGTCACCTTTTCTATTGTTAACTACCTTTCGATCTAGCAGCATATATGTATTCTTATTTTTTAGATAGAAATTTTAAATTCAAATACATAAAAATAGATCAACGTACGTGATAATATTTATGTTGATTACTTGATAAGCAAATGTTGAAAGTCGGCATGAACTTTATAGGAAATTGTGAGATGCATATTTTGAAAAACCAACTGATGGATTAGATAGCATTGTTATGGATATTTAATCTGCCAAAAATCATAGTGATCCTATGTAGGCATATCAAAATACAGACTGTGAAAATTTTTGACCGCTGAAAACTGTCACAGTTTTTCTCAGTGATATATTTGAGAAACTGACCGTTGGTTCACTGTGATTTTTGGCAAGTTTGACATACATATACATAGTATATAATCCAACGGTCAGTTTTTGAAAATATACATCCCACAATCATCTATGAGCTTCATGCTGACTTTCGCGAAAATCGATCAGCAAAGTCACTTAAGTGATCTAACGATCATTTAAGTATTTGCTGATTTTGGCTAAGTAAAAATTTAAATGGCCGTTAGATCATTCAAGTGGCCTAAATCATCACTAAGATGCCCGAGATCTAACGGCTATTTAAGTATTTGCTGACTTAGGCTAAATTGGCAAATGTTGACTTGATCATCCCATCATAAAAAATGCAATATTGTCACTGCTTCTAGATTAAAGAAGACACCTTGCTTAGATCAGAACTAAATGTTACGTTGTACCAACTGATTTTTATTATGCTTATAATAATAATACAGATTGGTGGGTCTTTCACGAAACCAGCTGGTTCTTGACAATGATTTATTCGAATCAAAGTTGTAGTAATGAAACAAGAACCAAAGTCAAATTAAGGTTTTAAATCGATAATCAGAAGACACGTGCTTTGGTTTAGCAGAAAATCCAAGACACTTAATGGCAACTGCTACCGTATTATTATATTTGTTTAATCAAAATTATTGGCCGGTGAAAGCTCATTTTGTTATCCAACAAACAAAACTCTTAACAGCTCATTATGATAATAAAATATTGCTATTAAAATTTAATTTACTTAACACCAAACCCCACATCCGTTCGTGCCCAAAAATATTTAGTTCCAATTACATATCCAATCCATAAGTTCCAAAAAAATTGAAAACAAGTCTATATAGGCACCAAATCCAATAAGTTGATTTCTCCAATTACGTATCCAATCCATAAGTTCCTAAATAATTTAACTCTTGAGTCTAGTGCTGCTTACATCCAAATGACTCCAAGTTTTCCAAATTTGATAATTCTGCATAAATATGGAAACAAAAAATTAAGAAAACAAAATAAGATCAGAGTTGATTGTAAATTCCATGAAATAATATGAAAGTGAACATGCCTTAAGGCCTACAAAAAAAGGTTTCCAGAAGAACGAGCAGTTTGTGGCATACTAAACTCTTGCCCGAGCACTTAAATGCAGAGGACACATAATAAGGTAAATTCATATAGGACTAGAATAATTCCAGTTGGTAAAATTAGTTGGCAACTGGTTTTCTGTATTCAAGGAGAATATTAAGATTAAGTACGTAGTACAAAAAGCAATACCTTTCATCATCCAAAACAATTCCAAGACTGTCATGAAGTAGGACCACAATACATGCAAAAGAGAAGCAATATCGTAGCAAATCTTCCTCATTAAGTGAGTGGTGTTTCTTTCTTAACTTTGACCAATCCTCTTGACAGAATTGTTCTCCAGCCATCATCAGATTAGAAAGAAATGCTCTTGGGGCAAAGAACTAACCAAGCAGGACATGCAAACGGGATGAAATGTCAAAATAATAATATAGTTTATCTAAATGTCAAAATAATACAGTTTATCTAATCATGCTGTATACGGTCACAAGTGGAAGCATAATATCTTAAAAAAAAAACATTAGTGCTTCTACCGACAGATCCAAGTACCGGCAGAGCCGTAAGTTAGAGAGTGTATTAGCTTAATCAAATTATCTGCATTATGTCCTTCTGATTACAAAATAGACAGCTAAATTTTAAAGCATATGAGTTGTAAAATTAAGAATATTACTTACCTATTTCATTTTTCGCATTTCATACTCTTGCCTGAATTGACAGGATTCTTCAGTTTGATTCAAAAATTAACGCTCAAAATTTCTATCCATGGTTATGAAACAAGGCAAGTAAAGCATTAATGATGGGAACGGAAATCCCAGGAACCAATGATAATGCATATAGACTATACCAAAAAAATTTGGGGAAAATGATCAAAAGGACCCTATATAGGATCTTATTTATCAAGTAGTCCAATAAATAAGATTTTATACCAATTGCCCCCTACAGGTCAAATTCAAAGTCAACTAGTAGCTTAATTTACCTATTATACCCTCAATCATTATTTTTAGCAAGTTGTTTATTTTATCCATATTGATGGATTTTTTTATTGAATTATATGCTGAATTTTATTTGGATATGGTAAGTTTTTTTGAAATTGAATTGTGATTTATTGCAAGTTTTATGTATATTCAAGAGAGTATATCTAGATATCCACGTAAGTAGAACGTGGGATAAACAAAAACGAAGCTAGGATGCCTTGGACTTTCCGGTGATTGGATATTAAAAAAACAAAGAAAAAGGGTAGACTCAGTGATCAAACTACTGCATCCGTTTTCTTGCTAGCTATTTTATCCATTCAAATCTCATTGGCACCTACCTATTGCATACACATTTCTTAGAGACATTAGAGGACCTGCATCCACTAAGGACTAACCTTTCTTCTCTCTATCTGTGGGGGATTTCTTAATTAAAAAAAAAATGGAATTTCAGGAGGATTCGTACTACCCACATCCCCTAGTGCGAGATATGGTATGGGGATTTCTTCACAATGTTGCTGAGCCTATTCTGATGCATTGGCCCTTTTGTATGGTGAGGGAGAAAGCTTTTAAGGTTGCAATGGAACACTTACATTATGAAAACGAGAACAGAAGATACCTCTGCTTTGGAATTGTAATGAAGGTAATTACAATAAATCCATATATTAATAATAAGTTGATCGAGTGTGGGCGGATGAGTATTGAAAGTCTTGTAGGCATTATCCCTGATCGCCTGTTGGGTAGAAGATCCAACAGAATGCTGGTCTTCCCTAGAAATGAACAAGCATAGAAGACAGTATACAAAGCCGTGGTACTGAAATCCACCACTCACCCGCCATCACACTAATGGACGATTTACCGACGGGACGAGTTTGATGGTCGAACTGCACTGACTATGATAACAAGGATGGGAAATCGTCTTCCTCGTCAACAGGTCCTGAATGCCGTCCAAGCATTCGAGGTCTGTTTCCTCTTCTTATATTTTTTTGCTTCTGTTTGGTTGCTGAGAAAAAAGGCAGGAAAATGAAATTACATGTATACATTAATTTTTGGCATATACATGTATACATGATTAGTGGAATTCTGCCAAATACAGTTGATGGAAATAATTATTTTTAAATTTGAGATGGTAATCTGAGAAAGCAAACCACGTATACATACATGTATACATGTATACCATCATGTATACAATAAAGTTCAATTATCATCTCGGACTCATCGTTCAAGCAGACCACACAATGTATACACAATTTTTGCATAATAAGTATCATGTATACATAAGATATAGATGTATACATCATTCATACACGTATATGCATGTATCTCCAAAATCTGTTAAATGTATACATGAAATTTGTCTCTAAGATTTTTTTGTATATTTATATTTATGTTTATTTTTTTATATAATTGAAACTATAAACGTTTATTTACTTTCTTTTTAAAAAAAGATTTTGCTATCCGGAAATCTTGTAAAGATAGCAAAATCAAAATTTGAATTTTAAAATTGATGAATTGGCAGCGAGATTTTAGGAATTTAGATAACCGATAAATATGGAATAAATCCATATTTGATAATTTTTCAAATTTCGGGTTCTTAATTAGGGGCAAAATTGTATTTTAAAATAAATATTTTAATTATTTTAATTACTATATTTAATTTAGGACTTTTGGGTAAAGTCATCTTATACCAGGGTCCTATTGGTATAAACCCCAAAAATTTAACTGATAAACCATACGATCAAATGATCTCTCCAGTTTGATCAACCCATACAAGATGGAAACAGGGTCATACCTTCAAGATCTCTCTAGTTTGATCTCGTTGCAGCACGTATAAAACTCGAATACTGCTCGATTGCAACCTTCAAGCCTTCTGCTGTATTCCTTCGTATGCTAGAACTCGAGCAGAGAGTGGCTCTTTCGTGGACTTTTGTTTGACGGCTGCTCGTAGGCTTTCTGATATTCTGAGTATAATGTCTAACCCTAGCAGCTGAAAAACGCGGCATATATATAAGCTACAGTAGGGACCTAAGGAGAAATAAGATTTGGGCTCCTAATGTAAATAGGAAAACCTAATTCAACCTGAATTAAATTCCTACTCCATCACTACTACAAAAAATGCTTTAGAGGACAGTTTAAAACTGTCCTCATAGGTATTAGAGGACAGTTGGACGACTATCCTAATAGGCCGTGTTTTCTTTGTTGCGGGCACTTTTGAAGACAGTTTTAAATTGTCCTCAAAACTTAACTTTTAAGGACATGTTTCAACTGTCTTTAAAACTTAACTTTTAAAGACGATTTTAAACTGTCTTCAAAAGTCTAATTCAAAAACGGTTAAAAACAGTCTTCAAAACTCACATTTGAAGACAGTTTTAAACCGTCTTCATGACATATTTTGAAGACAGTTTTAAACTGTCCTTAAAAGGTCCGAATATATTTTTAATATTTTTTTTATTTGTTTTAAATTGATATGGATCTATGTAATTTTTTTATTAACCCTCATTAATATGCTTGTTTGGGCAACTTATTTCCTGTTAATGCCATTACATGCACGCCAAATATAACGAATTAAAATAAAGGAAGCTAATAAAATAAATGATTTTTCAATTTACATAAAACTAAACCCCACATATCCAAAGTCACATACAAGCTATATAGCAAGTATTTAAAAATTGAAATATCCCCCTTCCAATTACATCTATTCGAGTAATAACGCGCAACCAAGCAAAAGAACCTCCACAATGTTCAGTTACAAAACATGCCCAGTTGTACTGCAAAAGGTGCTAGTACCCATTCCAACTGGAACTTGTGCAACTGAGATTGTCTTTCAATGAATAAATATCATAAGAGTAGCGCTTGATGAGGTTGTCTGAATCATATATAATGTACCCACAGAATATGATTGATGCCAAACCTCCATATATCATCGACGAGAGCTTACCCAGTGGAAATAATATCTGCAGTTCAAAAAAAGAAAAGAAAAAAGATCTCTAGTAAGTAAAAGACCCAAAAGAAGCCACTGGGGCTAGCCCAGTTCATGAGAGATTGTATGTGGATAGGGTAAGATTAGGCTTAGATCATGGGTTCAAATCCCGTCCATTACAACCCAAAAAAAAAATAAAAAATAAAAGAGCCAAAAGAACAGGATATAAAAATTTACAATCTGAAAGTCTGAATAAAGAAGAGATGTGAACAATAAGATCAACATATCTAGATCATGGCAAAGACTATAAGCACAATAATAGCACCAAAAAAGAAGGGTCCAAGGAAATTGAAATCATATCAACAAATTGTGGCTATCACTTTGTAGGTGTTGCACAGATGCGAAGAGTGGTACTTAATGGACCAAAACTAAGGGTGATAATTTATAAGGGGTGATAATTTTGTCTTCTTTGTTGCTTCAATATATGTACATAGATACAAGTAAAGGAGATTCGAAGATGATGGCCAATAAGCCCTTGAACTTTTAGGTCATCAGGAGAAGACCTGCATGTGAACTGATATATATATACTATATATATGTTTAAGAGGTCAATTGGCATGAAAGTCCTTAGCAAATGTGTATTAGTCATTATCCAAGGCCCCATGAAAACATATCTTAAAGATATAAAAACAGAGAAAAAGGAAAAGAACATGGACTTAGAAAGTATCAAACACGAATTACAAAACCCAACTAAATGGCCCAAGTTCTAACCCTCCCTTATTTTATTAGTTTCTTTCTCTCACAAACTGACCCATTAAACATCCATATAAAATCTCCTTTTAAGCAAGAAGTTACAAAGGGTTAAATGCAAAAATCATCATATATTTTTCAACATATATAAATTATATTGAATTGCTGATATATAGTGTTCGAGATGAAGTATCAGCATCAATTAATTAACTTAAAAGATAGGCTCAAGGTGCAAACAAAAGGAATACACCCTATCAGATGAGAACAGAAGTTTCAAGAACTAAATCATCAAATTTGGCCCCTGTAACTTCTTTTACAACCTTGTTGTTTTTCAGTATATTGAAAGTTGGAACTAGCCTTATCCTAAATGACTGCGAACAATCATCATATCCACCATGAGAGAGAGAGCTAGAGAGAGAGAGAGAGAGAGAGAGAGAGAGAGAGATTATGTCAAACAAAAAGAAACAGATAGCAATTTCAGACCTTGTTATCTTGGTTGCAATCGAGCTTTAGAAAGACAACATCAACATACTTCTGAGTCAATTCTTGATATTTTGGAGCTATCACCTTGCATGGACCACACCTACAAATTTTAAGAAACGATCACAAATCTATTGAAGTAAATTTTGAATGAGAGAGAGAGAGAGAGAGAGAGAACATTAGAAATCATCGAGGAAATCCAACAGATTATTGAATGTTACTCTCCATGTTGTATCAGGTGCAGGACAGGTAGCATTTGCACTACCTGAATACATATCCCAACTCAAATCCACTAGTATAAATATAGAAAAAACAGTCAAGTTTGTTTCACATATGCCTGTCAATGGATCAGAGTGTGATCCAAATAAAATCCATCATCCATTTGTCCAAATCGAATGACAATTAATATACGATAATCTGAGTATGATCCAAAGCCAACAGATTCAAAAGCATTCATATGGAATTCAGTCATGTCATGATCTGATCAAAAAAATATTCAACTTGACACAATTTTATTCATCTAAATAATCTTTTAATCATGTATACTTGCTTAAATCATACCAAGCAAATAACTATACATACATTATTCAAAGACACACAATACTATATAACATTATTTTATAACTATTATTGTCAATAAAAATTGGTCTGAGAGTACCTGTCTCTCCCCTTTCTTGTGGCATTACGGACTATTGGATCAAATATCCATTAGTAATCCAGTTTAAGTTCAGACTGTATTTATTGAAACCAGATGAACCTTGGATCATCTTTAGATTCACATTGTGCCCTTGTATATAGGGCTGTGTTTCCTGTCAATCCAATCCAAAATCTGACCCATTTACTGGGTTAGTTTCCTTTCATGTAACTAGTAAACCATTGTGGCCTTCCATCATATCTTTATCTTTTTTCTTCCCCAATTTTTGGGTGAGTTCCCCCTATCTTCCTTGGTTACAAGGGAAACAGCAAATAAGCACCATTCACCATTATTCACTTATGTCAGTCATGTATACCATATATAATTCAACTCCCAACCACATCCATACAGACCATCAGGATGGTTAAATTATTGATCAAATTAAGATTTAGATTATATGCATTACAAGTCCAAAAATAATGAGAGAACAGCAAGTAGATATGATTTCCTCTCAATAGCTGGACAAGGGGAGCATCGCAAAAGCTTTAACAACTATAGAGCATGTAAATGAACCGGCATGTAATCTTCCACCACTGGAAATTTGAAATTTAAGGAGTAGTACACTGCAAGTTCATTTCCTATCAAGGCCATCTCACTTGGATTTTTCATGTAAGAATTTTCAAATTGTCACTCATGACTCAAGAGTTATGGGAAGGAACTGAAGTTTAGGAACAACATGGAAGTACAAGATGAAAATGTCCATTTCAATAAGATAGAATACATGTAGACTGAATTGGGTCAATTTACTTGACTATAGCTGAGGGGACAACTCCTGCTATGGTTCATGCTCATCACTCTGTAATCCATTCACTTATAACAGCACTGGGTAGGGCTTGTATTATTGTGTTTGGTTAAGTTTTGTGGAATTAATATTTTAAAATTTAAACTACAACTGAACTGATTGACTAAGATACTAGGATGGTTAAGTTTGGTGGAGCAAAAACCACTGCATGCAATAGGAAGGGCGAGTAGTTTAGAAGACTCTAAAAAAAACAGGGAGAAGATGCGAAAAGTACACCAAACAAGGTAGCACGGAAGTCCTAATTGACTTCAAATTTAGCAGAAGATAATAGGATTCAAATGGCTCGTGCTGATCTTCCAATAGGAAAAAAAGGTGCATCAGCAGGGACCAGGGGCCCTTGAAAATGTATTGTTTAATTGGAAGATTTGTCACGTGTCTGGCACTGTATCACTCTGCTTTGCAGGAACTCTGAATCATTCTTTTGAAACACCAATAGCGACAATAAGTCTTAGTTGGGTTGGTTTCAATTAGATTGAGCGTAACAACTGAGGCCTAGAGTGCATGAAGTTATACAATGGACATCGGGCACACCCAAGTGCCACATAAATCATAATTGATAAGTTATCCAAGATACCTAACTTTCAAGAGAATGAAACTACAAGTATTGACTGTTAGCACAGTGAATGAAAAACATATTATAATTTTTTATTTATTTTTTTTTTTTAAGAAAATAAAAAGAGGAAAGACCGCTGGTGCAATGGCATATAATATAACATGCTTGTAGTCACTGTTCCAAGACCAACAGCCAAACTCGATTTTGCAGTCATAAGGTAACTGTCACAAAAGCTAGCAACTCCGCTTCATAACACTATCAAATTACAAATTTAAGAGTCTAAGGGAAAAGAAATTACACAAGTTCCTATTTTTCTACACACCAAAAATAAAAAAAGGTTAACATTTACCAGCTTCATGTATACAAATAATATTAACTTCCAAGAATAATCCCCAAGAACTTTGGATCAAATCGACGTGCTGTTTTTTGCTTCTTTTGAAAAAAAAAAAAAAAAAAAAAAAAAAAAGTCTATTGAAAATTGGAGGTTAACAATCTTTTAAAGGAATAGTAAAAGTTCCTACACTTTTCCCCAGAGTTTAATAATTTAATTGGGTTTGTTACCCTTGCTACCACTGTCACAAATTTGGGTCCTAGGTAGAAGTAGAATTAATTGATCTTAATAGCTAAAGTTAAGTTTATTGTATAAATGGCTCAAGGAAAAACGTGGAAAACAAAAATTGACAGACCTAGAAAGAATGGGAAACGAGCAAAAACACATCTTAAATTTGAATGTGACAGCAGAAAAACACAAGTAATTGGAACAACTAGTTATTAGGTCCATTCTAAAAACACAATAAATGAAACAAATATAAATGAAAAATTAAAAAATGGGCTTAAAGAGAATAT
>JAESVK010053739.1:1921-27246 GCA_017140935.1 Hamamelis virginiana | reverse complement strand
CGTTTCTGTTATTTTCCTTTTTATGCATGGCTCAGTTCTCACTTGAGAACTGTTCTTTACTTTTTCTGTCTTTTTCTTTATTTACTTAAGTCTTTTCTTTATTTACTTCAGTCACTTTTCTTTATTTATTTTCGCCATTTTCCTTATTTATTTCTGCCATTTTCCTTATTTCTTCAGTCATTTAATTACCGCTTTTATTTTCTTTTTCCATCCCGTGAACCCTTAAAGCTTGTCATGGATAAAGGATATTCTCCTCCATTGATGTGTAGCTAATACTCCAAGCTTGGGTGAGGATGAAGTTGGATTCATTATACAATCCTATTTTATAAACATCCCTCTATTTGTATTATGTGATTGCATAGTTGTGAAGGTTTTACCGCACACTATCGCCAAATATAATATAATATAATTGTACATCTGTGATTGCAATTATATAATTATGCAATGGTTCTTATTGGTATGAATACAAACCAGCATGCTTTATTCCTCATTTAAGGTGGATAGCGATATTCCATTCTTTTCCAGGATAAACTTGCTGGTCCTGTATTCATAATCTTTTTGGGACTTCCTTCTTGTAGTTGGAAGAACCACCATACATAATTACTATAGTGAGGATTTTATAAACATAAATTGTATAACTGATATTCAATGGGCTTCTCACCCAAGTTCCGCTCATTCCACCAACTTAATTGCATTTTTTACTAAGCTTTATTAAAATTACTGCGTTTTCGCTTCGACCCAATCGGAGCATTTTTTCCACCAACCAATTTAATTGACACTATTCTTTCCGCTTGAATTAATTCTAAAGAGTCTTTGAATATAAACCTGCATTTCCCAGTGGTTCGACACCCGTGCTCACTAGTCACAATCGAATTGAGATTACAAGTCACGCGGTTTTATAAATTATTAATCTTGATCACTGGCAAGGAATAATCTCCCTTGTCTCTGAAGCGATCAAATATGACAGTTAACTTAAATATTTTCAATGTTTGCAGGCAAATGGAAGAAAGTGATGATGCTGAGGAAAATCAACAAGTACACTTGATCGAGACAGTTGTTCAAGAGCACTTGGAATTTCTATCTGAAGTAAAGTCTGATGATGAGAGTGAGGATCTGATAAAGAATCAAAGTGGAGAGGTAAGTATGAAGGATGAGGTAAATTCTAATTCCTCTGTTTTAAATAATGATGTTGTGATGGAGGTGAATGGTTGGGTACCTCGTTTTGAGGAACTACCCCCATCAGAAAAGAAATTATTGTCATCCTCTGTTGAACCACCAGTGCTAGAGTTGAGAACTCTACCAATTGATCTGAAGTATGCATTTTTAGGAGAAAACGACACTTTTCCTGTGGTTATTTCTTCTCACTTGAAGACTGACCAAGAAACACAATTGTTAGAGGTGCTAAGGAAACATAGAATTGCATTAGGCTGGTCTATTGCAGATCTTAGAGGAATAAACCCTACTGTATGCACCCATTTTATTAATCTTGAGGAAAATGTTAAACCCACTCGCCAGCCTCAAAGGCGTCTTAATCCCATCATGAAGGATGTGGTTAAGAGGGAATTGTTGAAATGGTTGGATGTGGGCATCATTTATCCAATTGCTGACAGCAAATGGGTAAGTCCAATTCATGTTGTTCCTAAGAAATCTGGAGTAACTGTAGTGACTAATGAGAAGGGGGATTCAATTGCTACACGCACCACTACTGGGTGGCGTGTGTGTATAGATTATAGGAAGTTGAATGAGGCCACTAGGAAGGATCATTTTCCACTCCCTTTCATTGATCAAATCTTGGAACGAGTGGCAGGGCATGCTTATTACTGTTTCTTAGATGGATACTCCGGGTACAATCAAATAGAAGTTGCTTTGGAAGACCAGGAGAAAACAACTTTTACTTGTCCTTTTGGAACCTTTGCTTTCAAGAATATGCCCTTTGGCCTCTGTAATGCTCCAGGTACATTTCAGCGATGTATGATGGGAATATTCAGTGACATGGTAGAGAAAATCGTCGAGGTATTTATGGATGATTTTTCAGTTTTTGGTGATTCTTTCGATGACTGTTTGACTAATCTGGAAAAGGTATTACTTCGATGTAAAGAAAAGAACCTTGTTTTGAATTGGGAAAAATGTCATTTCATGGTAGATCAGGGAATTGTCCTTGGACACATAGTGTCGAAAAAGGGCATTGAAGTAGATAAGGCTAAAATCGAGTTAATTGCTAAGCTACCTTCCCCTAAAAGTGTAAAAGACATCCGATCATTTCTAGGGCATGCAGGTTTCTATAGACGGTTTATTAAAGATTTCAGTGCAATTGCACGACCTTTGTGCCGTCTTCTTTCAAAAGATATTCCATTTGAGTGGAATGCTGATTGTGAGAAAGCTTTTAAAAAATTAAAAGAATCTTTGATTTCCCCTCCAATTATGCAATCCCCTGATTGGAATCTGCCTTTTGAATTGATGTGTGATGCAAGTGATTATGCTATAGGGGCGGTGCTAGGGCAACGCAAAGATGGTAAGCCACATGTTATTTACTATGCCAGCAGAACATTAAATGATGCACAAATGAATTACACCACCACTGAAAAAGAACTTCTGGCAGTAGTATTTGCATTGGACAAATTTAGGTCATACGTGATAAGAACCCCTATTGTAGTCTTTACTGATCATTCTGCTTTAAAATATCTGTTTACTAAGCAGGATGCTAAGGCAAGATTAATCAGGTGGATCCTTCTCCTCCAAGAATTTAACCTCATAATCAAAGATAAAAAAGGAGTTGAGAATGTAGTGGCCGACCATTTGTCGCGAATCATCTTTGACGATTCTTTTGAAATTCAACCTATCTCTGAAACATTTCCTGATGAGCAGCCGTTTGCTCTTGTTACTTGTCCATGGTTTGCTGATATTGTTAATTATCTTGTGACTAAACAAATTCCATCAGAGTGGAATTCCCAAGACAAGAAAAAGTTCTTATCTGTAGTTAAATACTTTTTCTTTGATGACCCTTATCTGTTTAAATGCTGTGCTGATCAGATTATTCGCAGGTGTATTCCTGAGAATGAACAAAGATCAATCTTATCGTTTTGCCATTCTGAAGCTTGTGGAGGACACTTCTCTGCCAAGAAGACATCGGCGAAAGTACTGCAATGTGGTTTTTACTGGCCTTCTCTTTTCAAAGATTCATATCATTTCTGTAAGTCCTGTGAGAGATGCCAACAGTTAGGAGGGATAACCCGAAGAAATATGATGCCCTTGACTCCCATTTTAATTTTGGAAATTTTTGATTGTTGGGGCATTGATTTCATGGGTCCTTTTCCTGTTTCTTGTGGGAATCTCTATATTTTACTTGCTGTTGATTATGTTTCCAAGTGGGTAGAGGCTATTCCAACCAAGACTAATGACCATTCCGTTGTTTTGAAATTTTTAAAAGAAAATATTTTTAGTCGGTTTGGAATGCCTAAAGCAATCATAAGTGATGGTGGACTCCATTTCTGTAACAAACCTTTTGCAAAACTTATGCAGAAATATGGAGTTACACATAAAGTTTCGACTGCTTACCACCCACAAACCAATGGACAGGCTGAACTAGCTAATAGGGAAATAAAGAACATTTTGGAAAAAACTGTGAATCCCAACCGTAAAGATTGGTCGCTAAGGCTAGTTGATGCCTTATGGGCTTATCGAACTGCTTTCAAAACGGTGTTGGGAATGTCTCCCTATCGTCTAGTTTATGGTAAAGCTTGTCATTTACAGGTTGAATTGGAACATAAAGCATATTGGGCCATTAAAAATTTGAATTATAATTTGACTCAAGCTGGTGAGCACAGAAAATTACAACTCAATGAGTTAGAGGAGATTAGAAGGGATTCCTATGACAGTTCGAGATTGTATAAAGAGAAACTCAAGGCTTTTCATGATAAAAATATTGTGAGAAAACATTTTGAACCCCAACAGAAAGTTCTATTATACAATTCTCGACTCCATCTATTTCCAGGAAAGTTAAGGTCAAGATGGACAGGACCCTTCATTGTACATCAAGTCTATCCGCATGGAGCGGTAGATATTCTTAACCCTCAGTCAGGTAATGTTTTCAAGGTTAATGGTCAACGCCTTAAACCTTTTCTCGAAACGTTCTCGTCTGAGGCAAATGAAGAACTTTTGGTTGATCCTGTTTACAAGGATCCGGTGGGTAAGTAGTGTGCGCTACTTACATATGGGTTAGTATATATATATATGTCTTTATAATGTTTTCTTTTCCTTTTCCTATTAGTTGTATATATTTTTAGTGTTATAGTATTTTTTTTTGGTTTCCTTTCAACATTGAGGACACTGTTGATCTTAAGTTGGGGGGAGAGCACTTGTTGTGCTAAATTTTGATCCCATTTAAAATTTTTTGTTGAATATCATTTGTTGTGTGCATATTATGGGATTTTAGCAAGCTTTTGTAATCATTGCATACCTTTTACTGTCAAAGTACACAAGTTGTAGTATGCTTGATTAAATTCAAAGTTGAATCATTTGATCCTGCATATGTGAATCTGTGAACTTGTTAAATTTTCAAATTTGTACTCAAGAGAGTGAGATTCTTCTTATTATTTGAGTCATGTTTCGTTGTGGCGAGATTTTGTGGTAATGGAGTTGCGTTGTGAGTTCTTATCTGTTCCATTCATGTAGTAAATGTTGAAATTTGAATAATTTATGTGAATGCATTATGATCATATTGGAACAATTGTACTGAGTTAGGAAATGATTTAAGGCCGTCTTTGGAGTCCTTCGAGCTAAAAATTTCTTTCGTGTCAAAGTTTCCCGTAGGACCCCTTTGAAGCTGTAAGATTCATTGCCAGATTTTTCAATACCTAGGTAGCCTTAATTCAGCAATTTTGGTATGTTTGTGCAATTGAAGATGATATATATTCAGTTGAAGTGTGGCTCGGGAAAGCTAAGTATGGGGTGAATCAGAGCAGAGTTGAGTAATCAATTGATTGGGACAGTGAAGTGCAGATGAGGAAGAGCAGGCTTGTGGAAATACAGTCAGAAAAAGGTACTACCTATCTTCATTTTGATAAAAGAATTGTTCCCTCAAAATCAAAATAAAAATAAAAAAATTTTGCCCATTATCGATAATTTCCTTTTGGAATTATCGGTAATTTGAATCTCAACTTAAACCAACCATTACCAGAAAGTAACAATTATCGATAACTTGATTTATCAATTATCGATAATCATCCTCTTCAGATTTTTGAAAGCGTGCAGCAGGGCAACTCCATTATCGATAAGTGTCACACTCAATTATCGATAACTGAGTTAAAATTTTTAAAACTGCCAAAGACCGCCATTTATTAAACTTCATTGAAAAAAATTTTGAAGTCCGTGGCTTCTCCAATAAGCCACGAACTGCTCCCTTCCATTCCCATGCTACCCACGTAATTGCACCAACCCACCCCTTCATCTGCCATTGCAACTGTCGAGCTTTGGTTGTGCGCAACATTCATTCCCATTCCAGCTGAGGCATATCTCTTCCAATCTTCCAACCTTCCATCTTCTCAACTTCTCACCAGTTCAAAGCTTCAATCTTCTCATATTCCCCACGTCTTCCATTCTCATAAAACCGTAACCCTCTATAAAACCCACTCCTCATTCACGTAAACCCATATCCAAATCCTCTCCATTGTTGAAGCTTGAGCTTTAAGGGCATAAACAAGAGAAAAACGCTTGAGGGAGCATATTTTTTATCTCTAAAGAAGAAGGTAAGTTCTTATTTGGTATTTGGATTTTTGTTTATGAATTCTGAATTCATGGGTTTTGAATGATTGTGTGGATTGTATTTGAGAATCTTAGTGATTGGGAAAGCTCCATTTTTATGGGGAAATGTTGCTGAAAATTAGGTTGAACATTAACTTACCATTATATTGTTTGTGAAACCTTGAGTACAGACATGGCAAGAGTCAAGCAGACTGAGGAGTTATTGGCAGCCATTAAGGAAAGGCAAGCAGAGGAAGATAGGCAACGAGCGGAGGAGGAAGCCAAGAAAAAGGCAGAGGAGGAAGCAAAGAAAAAAGCCGATCAAGAGGCAAAGAAAGCTGGTAAAGAAAAATCGAAAAAGGTTCAAAAACGCAAGCAACCACCGCGTGAACCTGCTAAGAACATTTCCATTGGTGAGTCTGAGAGACAGCCACCTCAAAAGAAGTCTAAGCCGACTCCACAGGGCAAGGGTAAAGCAGTGCTTCAATATGCATCATCGGAATCAGATTCGGATGAAAAATATATGCCAAAAAAATCAATGCCCGTGGAAGCCGAAGAGGAATCCGAAGGCAAATGATATAGGTGAGATTGGACCTACTGGCCACCCTAGGAAGGTATTGAGCTCAGTTCCTACCTCACACAAGGAAAAGCCCACAAAACATACCGGTGCACCTAAACCGAAGAAGCAGACATGGGCAGAATTCATAAAGAGTAAGGGATTTAAGCCGGAGAGGTTTGTAAAGGCGAAAGCCTTTGATTCATTTGATCGGGTATTAAGTGTAATTCAGCGAAGGAAGTTGGGGCAATGGTTAGTGAAGTGGAAGGGGTACAAGCAAGGCATAGTGAGGAATTTCTATACAGTGGTAGTGAAGGATGAGAAGAAGGATTTGATTACTGCGAAAATGAGTTCGAAGAAGGTCGTTCAACTCACTCCAGACCATATAGCTGAGTTTCTTAAGATTGAGCGTCCTACTCCTGCAGAGATAGAGTATCCTCACCCCAACCACGAGCCAAAAACCAGACATGCAGCTATGGAGATTGTGTATAGTAATCCCACCCCTCCAAAAGACGATGGGAGCACGTTCCCAATAGGCTTCATGCATCCAGATTATGCTACAATGAATAAGATTATTCATTGTAATCTTTATTGCCGTGGTTCGGAGGGTGCTTCAAAGTTAGATGAAGTGAACTTGCTGATTGAGTTTATGGGCGATGCTATTATTGATGTGGCTGCATGGATCTTTGAGGATATCTGTCATTACATCTCAGCGAAATCTTCTCGCTCGATTCCATTCCCACAGATGATCACTCAGATTTGCCTTGACCAAGGGATCACTTCTTCTGAGCCGTATTCGCATGGGGAAGGGGGCATTACTCCAGCTGCTTCGTCGTTGGGACCGCGTGCTAGAGCGGAGGCTGCTAGAGCTACACAGGCATCTCAGGGGTTGAGGGCACGAGGAGCATCATCTAGTTCAGTGCCAGATCCTATCATTCCTCCTCCTTCACTGCACGCGATGCTCACTGCCATGCATGCAGATATTTTGGAGAATCAGCGCAGCATAGGTCGGATTTTGAGGAGGCAAGAGATCCAGTGGGAGATTCAGATGAATCAGCAGGCTTGGAGTCAGTCGTTGTATGAGAGATTTGGAGTTGACCCAATGCCGCCCATTCCTGAGGAGTATATGTCTGAATTCGCTCCTCCTGTTCATGAAGAACCGCCTGCTACTGAAGCACCATCTGCTGCTGAAGTCCCCTCTACATCTGAAGTTCCTCAATCAGGAGAGGAAGCTGTGGTTGAAGAAGAAGAGAATGCTGACACTTCTGCGGAACCAGAAGATTATTTTGATTTTTCTGATGTTTGAACTTTAGTTTTGGGTGTTTAAGTTGTTTTTGTTAAGATGTTTAGGTTGTGAAACAAGGATGGCTGGGTAGAACCTAAGTCACAAATATGCCATCCTTGTCTTTTGTTATCCAGTTTTTTTTTAGTACCATGGTTCATTGCAGAGCTTTAAGACCTTTTTGATTCTAATGAAAGTTAATTGTTCCCTGTTGATCATAATTGTCTATTGATATGAATGTACAAGTTTTGATATGATTTGCATATGTGAATTCTTTTCTTTCTATTTCCGTTTGATCCTTTTATGTGAATAAGTTTGATTATCGCATATCTTGTTGCTAAGAATTCTATACTTAGTACAATTTCAATCGAGCACTTTTCGAGTTGGAATTTTTCTTAGTCGAATGGTTAATCAGCCCACTCTTGAGTATAATTGAAAATTTATAAGTTCAAATTTTGTTGAGCTTAACAGGATTGATAATATTCGATTGAGAATTGTTAAGTTTTTGTACTTGATATTTTGAAAGAAGGCATGATATGATTACATTAGATTTGTTCTATGTGGTTGCATAGGAAGTTTATGCTAGAGGACTAGCATTACTCAAGTTGGGGGGTGTGATTGTTGTACAATCATGCAAGTTATTGTATTCTAATATTGCCCATTTTGGTAGATAAAGTATACATAAGTAGGTAATATAAGTCATATAATCTAAAGCCAGTGTTTTTGACCTTGCAGGATAAAATGCTATTTTTGTTGAGTCCTAAGAACTTAAGGAATGCAAGGAAGTTTTGAAGCAAGTTGGAAGTCGATGGTCAAGTGGAAAAGAGCCAGAAAAGCCTTATTATCGATAACTACATAAGTTCACTATCGATAGCTAGTTTAATCAGCTGCAGCAAAGTCCAAATTCTGTCCCTGCAAAGAGCCATTATCGATAACTATATTTAGAATTATCGATAACTGAATCTATGATGCCAGCTTGTGATGTCCAGAAGAAGGCCATTATCGATAGGTGCAAACTAATTATCGATAATGGGTTCATTGATGCAGTTTCCGTTTTCCAGTTTGATGCAACTATCGATAAGCCTCATTATACTTATCGATAGGAAGAGTGCTGCTGCAGGCCATTTTTGTTGCTGAGTAAGGACATTATCGATAAGTGGTTTCTTGAATTATCGATAATTGTGTGATTTCATGTCAAGCATATTTCCCAGTCCAAGGCAATTATCGATATCTTCTTCACCAATGATCGATAATCAGCTGAAGCTTATCATGTTCTAGTTTCCTGCAGAGGGCAACTATCGATAACTAGTTCCCCAACTATCGATAATGGATGCTCGTAAAGACTGATCAGAAGAGCCATTACCGATAATTGAAGACCTAATTATCGGTAATGGGCGCCGCCTTAGCCAAAATATCTTTAAATTTCGACTTTTTGAAGGGCAAAAATGTATTTTGTTTGCATTTGTATATAAGCAAACTTGGTTCTTGTTTATGAGGATGTAATTTTCAATTCCTTAGCTTAGCATAGAAACACTAGGTTTTCTTATTTCTTCTCTTAATTTAGATAGTCTTATTTCTTGTTTAGTGATAGTTTAATAATGTAACTTTGTTATTATTTCATTTTAATCTGTAACAAGCTTTAAGTTTAATCTAATTTCTGTTGTTGAAGTTATTTCAATTTTCTTAGTTAACTTATGTTTGAGTTTCTATTGAATTTTCTTCCAATCAATATGAGTAGCTAATTCTATACTGGAATGATGAGGAATGCTTGATTTATATCTTAGGTATTAGTTCACACAATTAACCTGACTAGACAGATTCGGATATTCATTATAAACATGAAATTTATTTATGATCCATGAGGAACTGTCAGCTTTTACCATCTGTTGACAGGAGTACTTGCCACAGGTAGTTCTTAGCAGTAAAGGCGTTCCAAGTGTATGAATATGTCATTAGATTGTTGTTTACAATGAATATCCTATTTCTTGAACAGTTGGTTAAATTTATATTGTAAAAATTTTCCATTGAGGTCACTCTTCAGTGTACTAAAATGAGTAGAAATTGTGATAAAGGATATAATTGAGTTGAACTCTGAATTCCAGTCTTTTCTATAAGTCAATAGGATTATAAACAATCCTTGTGTATTTTACACAAAATCAATTTTCAACCACCATATATTTTCTTTCTTTTCTCTACCTTAAACAACAATTGGGAAAGGATTTTCTTGATTCTCAATGACCGCTGATCTCTGTGGACACAACCATGGGACTCCATGAATTACTATGCTTGCAAGGATAGATCCTACGCTTGGGATTGAATTGCACTTCTTACGCGCAAGCACATATCCTCCAAGATGAGAATCGTGCGCTCAAACTGTCCATCTGTTTGCGGATGATGCGCTGTACTCATAGTCAGTTGAGTTCCCAAAGCTCGATTCAATGCTCCCCAAAAGCGTGCAGTGAACCTTGGGTCTTTATCTGAAACTATAGATATAGGCACACCATGTAAACTGATAATTTCATTGATGTATAATCTGCATAATGCACTTAACTTATCTGACTCTCTGATCGGTACAAAATGAGCGGATTTGGTCAATCTGTCCACGATTACCCATACAGCATCACACCCATTCTCGGTTCTAGGTAATCCAGTCACAAAGTCCATCGCTATGTGCTCCCACTTCCATTCCGGAATAGGCAAAGGTTGGAGCAAACCAGACGGCCTCTGATGCTCTGCCTTTACTTGCTTGCAAACTTCACAATGAGCCACAAATTCTGCTACATCCTTCTTCAGACCTCTCCACCAGAAATTTCTTTTTAAGTCTTGATACATCTTCGTCGCACCAGGATGGATAGAGAAACGCGAACGGTGAGCTTCGCTGAGAACATCAAAACGAATTTGCCCACAAGGGACAAATAACCTATTGTGAAAGCGTAACCCACCATCCGTGCTAGAAATCATCCACCCTTCCGGTTCCATACCCTGACCAATCTGAGCTATAAGTTTCATAACTTCCTCGTCTTGGGTCTGAGCTTCTATTACACGAGTGTTCAACATAGGTTGTACTGTGAAATTATACAAACACCCTTGAGTACCCTCACCAATATCGTAAATCTCGTAGTCTTCAAGAATGTTCCACATTGCCCATCTGTCCAAAGCCAAGCTGTATAAACGAGGATGGGACTTCCTGCTCAATGCATCTGCAACGACATTTACCCTTCCGGGATGATATTTGAGCTCAAAGTCATAGTCTTCCATATACTCCATCCATCGGCGCTGTCTTAAATTCAGGTCCTTCTGAGAGAAGATATATTTCAAGCTTTTATGATCGATATAAACTTCAAAATTTTCCCCATATAGATACGATCTCCAAGTTTTCAAGGCGTGAACCACGGCATCTAATTCCAAATCGTGAGTGTGCTAATTGAGTTCATGAGGTTTCAGCTGACGAGAGCCATAAGCAATAACCTGACCATTCTGCATCAGGACACAACCCAAACCCTGTCGAGATGCATCGCAATATACTGTGTACCCCAACCCACTGACAGGACCTGCCAAAATTGGTCCAGAAGTCAACCGAGTCTGCAGTTCACGAAAAGCTGCCTCGCAATTATCATCCCAAACAAATGCCACTCCCTTTCGGGTAAGCCTCGTTAAAGGAGTTGCTATTATAGAGAAGTTCGCAATGAAGCGACGATAATATCCAGCAAGTCCGAGAAAGCTACGAATATCGGTGGCATTTTTGGGTCTTTCCCAATTTAGCACAGCTTCCACCTTTGAGGGGTCAACAGATATGCCCTGCTCAGAAATCACGTGACCCAGAAATTTTACTTCAGTTAACCAAAATTCACATTTCTCCTTCTTTGCATAAAGCTGATGATCTCGCAGGAGTTGTAATACCCTACGAAGATGAGAAGCATGCTCTCGTCTGGTCTTGGAATAGATAAGAATGTCATCAATGAAGACTACGACAAACTTATCCAAATAAGGCCGAAACACCCTGTTCATTAAGTCCATAAAAGCAGCGGGTGCATTCGTCAAACCAAATGACATCACCAGAAATTCATACAATCCATAACGAGTACAGAACGTGGTCTTCGGAATATCTTCATCTTTAACTTGGAGCTGATAATAACCTGAGCGAAGATTAATCTTTGAGAAGTAGCAGGAACCCTTAAGCTGGTCAAACAACTCATCAATACGAGGCAAAGGATAACGGTTCTTCACCGTTACCCTGTTCAATTTTCGATAGTCGATGCACAACCTCAATGAGTCATCTTTCTTTTTCACGAACAGAACAGGTGAACTCCACGGTGAATGGCTAGCCCGAATGAATCCCTTGGCCTGTAATTCATTTAGCTGTTCCCCATGCACTTTCAATTCAGTGGGTGCCATCTTATAAGAGGGAAGATGGATAGGATCAGTGCCAGTGTAAACCTCTATAGAGAAGTCCACGTCACTATGAGGAGGCAGACCAGGCAATTCATCGGGAAAGACATCAAGAAAATCCCTCACAACAAGCAATTGCTCAAAACAAGAGAAGTTACCTTCATCTAAATCCAGTGCCGCCAAGGCACTCACAAGTCCATTCACCTGAGCTCGCCATAAATCTTTCAGAGTTCGTGGGAACGGTACAAATCTGCCCCGTTCACCCATGAAACAAACCTGACTTCCGTCTTCCAAAAACAAAGTCACCTTTTTCCCAAAGCATTCCACCATTGCTCTATAGAAAGATAACCAATCCATTCCCAATATCACGTCATACCCATGCAAAGGCATAACAATGAGATCTGCACATAACTCACAACCATCTATCCAGATGATACAAGATTTACACACAATTTCTGCTTTCATATTTCCCCAACAGGTGTAGATACGTACACGGGAAAATCTAAAGAATCAAGCAAAAGCTCTAAACGGAGTGCACAATCATGATCGACGAAGAATGCGTGGATCCCGAGTCAAACAGTACTCGAATCCCAGAATTAAATAAAGAAAGCGTACCCTCAACAACGTCATTCGCTGACCCTAGGTTCGGAGGCACCATTGCATACACAAGACCTGGAGTAGGACCTCGTCCTCTACCCCTACCCTGACGATTCTGCGGTTGCCTGCTAGATGATGCTTGCTGTGAAGTCTGAAAAGATTGCGGCTGTTGCATGGGTCTGAAATTCGGGGAGAAATGGCGGTACTGAGTCTGCTGGAGAGGGTATGGCTGTCCCTGCTGTTGCTGAAATTGTTGAGATTGCAGCTGAGGCAGATAAGGTTGATATGACTGGGACTGGGGTGCCTGTGGGGGTGGCTGACTGTTGGCCTTGAGAGGACAATCACGACGGATATGTCCCTCTTTACCACAAGAAAAGCAGACTAATCGCCCACTAGCATCCCGTCCACCACTCCCGGGCTGTCCTGGGCGTTGATAAGGTGAACTACGAGCACGTCCTCCTGAAGAACCTGTCCCACTAGCACCACTACTAGCACTACCACCTCTGCCACCACTACGTCTCTGAGCGCCATAATCACCCTGGCTAAAACCTGATGCCTGCCCATAACCCTGACCCTGGGTAGCACTGGGAATAGTCATGTACTCCTAATATTGTCCTGAAGACTGCCCCGAGCCCTGTCCTGTATTCCTCCCAGCATTTCTACCGAATCGCTGTCCTTGCCTCTGATTCCTGCCTCCCTAGCCTCGCCTCTGAAAACCGCGCCGTATTTCTGGAAGTTCTCTCTCCACCCAATAGGCTCGTTCTACTACTTGAGATAAGGTTGGAAGTTTCAACATATAAATTTGTTCCCTGATTTCCAACTTCAACCCCTTTTCAAACCTTCGGGTTTTCTGCTCTTCTGTAGTCATTACCCCCTTCGCGTATTTTGATAGCTCTAGTAATTTCCCTTCATATTCAAGTACAGACATGTCCCGTTGGATTAGGTGCATAAACTCATCTAATTTTGCCTCTTGATACGTTTCGCGAACATACATCCCCTTAAATTTTACCTTAAAGTCATCCCATCAATATTTACACTTGGCTTATTACGAATAGTTGCCCACCATTCACCGGCTCTATCATGGAAAAAACTTACAGCAAATCGAACTCTGTGCTCAGCTGGCGTACCAATTAATTCAAAGAGTTGGTGAATCTCATCAAGCCATTGTTCTGCTATCAAGGGGTCAGGCCCTCCCAGGAAATTTGGGGGATTTACCCTCGTAAATTCCCTCCAAGCTAAAGGTCTAGTTTCATCTGTCGCAGTCAATGCATCATGGCCACGGCCACGGCCACGACCAGTGAAGCTTCGTAATAAAGAAGTCATTTCCCTAAGCAAGCTTCGGACGTCCCCACTGCCCTCTTCAGGAGCAGCTTGTGAAGAGTTTGAGGGTTCTCCAGTATCTCGAGTACGTCAGGTAGACCTTCGGTTCGACATTTCTATAAAACAAAGCACAACTTGTTAAATAAACTGTTAGAGCGGATTTTCCTATACCATCCTATCGTGTACTACCCGACCTGTTCAACATGATGCATGCGCTATCACAAACTTCTTTCCTTCACTAGACTCTATATGCAATGCATGAATTCCCATTCTGGATCTACTAATGAGCTCTGATACCATTTTGTAACGCCCCAGCCTGACTAATATACCGACCATCCCGGGTAGGTCGACACGTGTCAAGATGAAGGTACAACATGTACTGCTCATTCATATTTCCATGCTTAGGATAAGAAAAGGATATTTTATAGCAATATGAAATGATATGTTCTAATGCATACATGCCCAAGTACGAGTGATATAGAAAGAAATTTAAAGACATTGTATCAAACTTAATGCCAACAACCCTGGCATATGGGATAAAGTTAAATAAAGAAATAGTTCAAGAGTATTACAACTCCAAATGCAAATCTAAGTAGATCGATGCAGTATAGCCCAGAACACTGCTAATCCCAATGCAGTATGAGTAGACAATCCTACAGCTGGACCTCTACCAGGAACCTGAAAACCTGTTGCATAAAATACAGCATGAGCTTGGAATGCCCAGTAGGAATACAACCTCAACCAACAATAATAATATTGATACAAGTAACATTATAAATAAACAATTTATATCCAGTTCACAAATCAATATAAGAAATGGTGTGGGTTTAGATCAGTTATAAACACAGTATATTATTCATCATTTCGAAAACCAGGCTCATAAAATAATCATCAGAACGTTGTTCTCAGGCTAATAAGCCTCCGGCACAACGACAGCCAAAACCGACCTTTATAAGGTCAAAACCTCTCGAGAGAAGCCGATCAGTTGCCTAGAATGTATGGCTAACTGTCGAATATAAATATGTAATGTCCCTGCATATCAACCGAGCCTGAACCATGCATAACAGCATGAAAACATATATGTTTGCCAAGCAGGCATATAAAACAGTAAGAATATGAATTTTTAAACAAATTCTCCAAAGCGAACAGGTAAAGTATCAATGAGTGGCATATATGTGTATCAAATCATTATTTCAGATAATCATAGTCATCATTCAAAACAGGCACAAAGTAAGTAAACCATATGCCATCATTTATGTTTACAAAACAGATATAAACACACCACACCAAGCATTTATAAACAGCTATGTTTCCTGTATCATAGTTATTCGTAAAAAAAACAATTCAAGTTCGTGATCAAACCAGCATTTCATGCAGTTTCAAATCATATATCATTAATGTTAGAGGGGTTTGTATCCTACCTTGACTGGGCAAGTGACCTCCTAGCAGTGTCTTGATGTAATGTAAGCTAACTCGCAAAAGGATAGTCGCCGGGACTACCCTGATCTGAAATAATGACAAATAAAGGTATGCATAAATCCCTGACTAAGAAAATAAACCTAATATTTAGAAACTAGACTCCGAGAGCTTTCCGTGCATATAAAGTACGCAAAAATCGGAGTTCATACGCAAAAGTTATGAAGATTTGAAGTTTGGAGTAAAAACTAGCAAAATAACCATTATTGATAATGGCAGGGGCATTATCGGAATTTTGCTTATAAAGACAACCATTACCCAATATAGTCATCTTCCCCACATTATAATCACCTGCACAGTCCACTACCGCCATTTATATCATCCAAGCTTTTCTAAACTTTGCAAGACTTACATAAAATGCAAAATAAACCCCAAATCATTACTTTAAAGGCTAAATCCAACATTTTAAATTCAAGAGCACCAGTTAAAACTCATGCATCCAAATTATAAAATTTTGAAATTCAGAAATGAGTTTTAAATGTTTAAAACTGTGCAGTCAAGGCTGCTACTCATGGCCTTCATAAATCTAGCCCCCCTAAAGTTTATTATAGCATTTCAAAAGAAATTATATAAATACTCTAAGTAGTATAACTCATTAATGATCTGAAAATAAACCGAAAACCAGAGTTTGAATCTAGCAAACTATGACTGTCGTGGGGTCATCTTCTTCACAAAGTTATAAAAATAAACTCAGATTTTAAAACATCCCAACAATTAGCTCACAATGTGCAAATCCTTTTTACCTCACTGCTTTGCCAAAAATGTAAATTTTTTAAAAATTAATTTGATTTATCATAAAACCTTGTTTAGATCTCGGGTAGAGCAGCTATGGCTGCTCACGGCCACCCTCAACTTAGTCACTCGGAACCCAAAATCAAACCATCCCTAAGGCTAGTTTGTTACTTGCAGACTCAAGGTAAATAAATGAAATTACTAAACTCAAAAGAAGGCACAAAAATGCAGAGGCTTCTAATAATGCACAGTCCCGGAACAGCAGCTCAAACCAGAGCTTCATGTGTAGCCATTTAAATTTTTAGAAAAGTAACAAACCATGCCATGCATGCTCAGATTTATCCCAAACATACCATCATAGATATGGATCCATTACATGCAACCCCAAATCATATAATCCACAATTTAGAAATCAGTTCCGAAGCAAACCCACCATGAATCCATGACATGCATAGTCCGAAATGAATATTTCAAAAATAGGGGCTACCAGGCAATGTTGTTTAAGTCTCAAAAATCTCAAAACCAGTATCATGACCGTTTGATTTTAGCTCAAGTATAACCCACAGTCGTGGATCCGTTACATGCAAGATCTAAAAACATGTAAACCACAAATTTAAAATCTGTTTTGAAGCAAGACTCATTATGGATTAAGAGATCAAGGCTTAAATCGTTCAAATAACTCTTTTAAATTCACATGCATGAAGTTTAAACTCATAAACTAAAGAACACCTTACATGCAAGATGAAAACCCAACTAAAATCTGCAAAAACAGTAGCCACCCGAGAGTTCAAGAATAAGAAAATGAAAACAAAATAAATTCAAAAGCTTAATCCTACCTCTAATGGAAGAAGAGAAGTTCTCCGGTGGAAGATCCCGCAAGGGTCCGGCCACTGGCTTCACTCCGGCAGCCTCCCTTTCTCACCCTTCTCTAGACTCTCTTATCTTAACTCTCACAAACTGAAAGTAGAATAAGGAGGGGCGGGGAACCAGCCACGGCTTATAAAGAATAAAATGGGGACTATTTTGCAAATTTGAAATAATTTAACTTGTTTAATTTGCAAGGGGCCCTTTAGTTTATGTAAAACTTTAGAATCACCCCCAACGCTTTATAAAATTTAAAAATCGAATCTTTTTAATTTATAAAATACCCCAAAACTTTATTAAAATAATAAAAATAGCACATTAAAATTTTTGGGGTATTACAACTTTAGATCATGATCATTTAGAGCATCACATATAAGTTTGAAACCCATTTTATTCCAATTTTGAGAATCAATTTCATCCCTACTCCAATTTTCAAGAGATTTCAAGATGAGTTTACCATCATTGTTCAACATGGGATGTGACCAAACCATTTCTACACTTCTCCACACATTAACATCAATGGATTGCAAAAAGATTTTCATCTTAATTTTCCAGTAAATGAACTTGATGTTCTCCAACCTTGGGGGTTTTTGAACACAAGTGGATTCACAAAAAGCATTTGTAGTCACAACAAAAGCAGTGAAATTATCCTCTTCATTCTCAGAATCATTCTCGTGAGAGGTATTATTCTCCTCATCACTATCACTCAAGGTTACATTATGAGCTTTATTTTGATTCCTTCTCATTTCAGGACACTCTGCAGCCCTATGACCAGGTTTGTGACAATTGAAACATTCTTTTCCAGTTTTTGAATTCCGATTGTCAACTTTTGATGATGATGTCCCTTGACCTTTGTCAAACTTTTTATTTTGATTTGAAAAACCTTGTTTAGCTTTGAGATATTTTTTGTATTGTTTAACAAACAGTGCAAGTTCATCATCATTCACATCAAGAACATTTTCATGCGATTTAAGATCTTCCTTCATTGAAGTTAAAGCAATACCTTTGTTTTTACTTTTTGAATCTTTTAGATTCATTTCAAATGTTTGAATGGATCCAACCAATTCATCCACTCGAATCGAACTTATGTCTTTACTTTCTTCAATGGCAGTGTTTTTAGGTTGAAAACAGTTAGGAAGAGATCTTAAAATCTTTTTGACAACTTAAAAATCAGGAATTCTTTCACCAAGATTAAAAAATGAGTTAACAATATCACTCAACTTAGCATAAAACTCTGAAAATGTCTCATTTTCCTCCATGCTAATTCTTTCAAACTGTGAAGTGAGCATTTGAAGTTTTAAGTTCTTGACTAGGGTGGTACCCTCATGGGTTATTTTCAAAATATCCCATGCTTCCTTGGAGGTTTCACACATCATGATTCTACGATATTCACTAGCAGTTAAAGCATTGCAAATAGCATTCAGACCTCTACTATTCCAACTAGCTTTTTCTAATTCTTCATTTTCCCATAAATCAGCGGGTTTAGGTATGGTATCCTCACCAACTTTCATAGTGAGCGGAATCCAACCTCGCTCAACAGAGACCCACACCCTCTCATCTAGAGATTTCAAGAATATTCTCATCCTAGCCTTCCAATAGGCATAATTTGATCCATCGAATTTTGGTGGACGTGTGACAGAATTTCCTTCTTCCATGGAAGAGTGAAATTATGATCTAGAGACACTATCACCTAGGTGTAAGCTTATCACAGTGAATTAGGCTCTGATACCAATTGAAAAACCTAATCCCTATTAGATCACAACTATTTCACCCCTTTTAAATTCAAGTAACAAGTATTTGATAAATCAACCACACTCAACAAGCATGTTTTGAATTGTATATGAACATCAAATAACATGTAGATAGAGAACACAAGATAAATCGACTATCAAGAGGGATCCATGAACACAAGTATCATTCCATCCTTCTTGATAGCTAGAAATCACATCAACATGTATCAAATGAACACACGATATACGTGGAAACCCTTTCACCAACCCATGGCCTAGTGTACTGAGATCTCATCAACTCAGTCCATCGAGTCCTCCTTCTTCAAAGCTTGCTCAGCAACTACTCAAGTAGTCTCACTCTTGATGCCTTCATCCAAGAGCCATGAGAATGATCTTATATCCACAGAAAATTCTCACAAGATTCATGTAGGTTTGGTTTCTAAGGTTTCTAATCCATTCTAAGAGAAGTCCATGATCAATCAATAAGCATTCAAGTGGAATCCCAATTTAGAAAGTGAAGAACAACAGCCCACAAGAGAAGAACAGAGGTAGGTCTAAGAATAGAAATGTTCTCTAGCGGCTGAGGTCACTGGAATCTCGGGTGACCTAATACTTATATAGTGGGATAAGTGACCAATCAGAAAACAAGGGAAAAAGATGTAGAATTTAGGGTTTTCATGAACTTGGATCGATCCAGCCAAGACTTGGATCGATCCAAATTGAATTGACCAAAAAACAAGCTTCTGTAGGTGAGGTTAACACGAAATTGGATCGATCCAGCCAAAGCTTGGATCGATCCAGCTTGGCCAATTTTTAATAAGAGAGCTGGGATTGAGATGAGGTATACATGGGATCGATCCAGGTCAACCTTGGATAGATCCAAGTACTTAAAAACTCCCAAATTCAAATATTTAAAAGGGATGTAATGAATTCTAACCTCCTAGGCTCAATCCTTAGGTTACTAGGTCACTTACCATTCTAATCCACGGAGATATAGGATCATTTTAGCACGGCTTCATTTGTGATCATCAGTATACATCTATAAATGTATAGCCCAAACCAAGTTTTGAAACGAAACAAGCCAACACTCATAAACTAAACCTAACAAATAAGTATATGAATTGAACAACAATTAATATAGCAAGTATATGAATTGAAATGCAAGAGAAGAGTTAGAGAGATTCAAACACAAGAATTAACGTGGTTCGGTCTCCACCTACGTCCACGCCTCAAGAGCCCCGTCTTGAGGATTCCACAGTCCACTATGGATCACTCCTTCAAGGTGGAGAAACCTTTATAAGTTGCTTTCTTTCAAAGGTGGAAGACACTCACCCACAACCTACTTTCAAGGTGGTAGATCCTCACCTACAAGGGTTACACTCAACCCTTACAACTCACAAGATTACAATATGTGGTTTGAGCACAATAAAGAACACTCCTTAATGAGTAGAAGATGTACAATAATGAAGCTTTCACTAATATCTCTCAAAGATTAACAACTATTCAATGGCTCAAGAGAGAATGATGATTGTAAGTGATTAAATCACACAAGAATGATGAAGACTAAGTTTACGTATGATTGAATATGATCATTAGTTGATTAAAGACCCATAAAATGAGTATAAATAGGTTCCAAAACATATATGGCCGTTGGGGGTCAAAATAGAGCCGTTTGGAGTGTTAAAAACTAGCTGTTATTGAGCAAGGGGTTGATTAGTCGACTAGGCACACTTGATTAGTCGACTAGAAGGCTTAAAAATACCTTTGAAAATGTTCTCAGGCACAGTTAGTCGACTAGTAAGGGTCTGTTAGTCGACTAGGAACTTATTTTCCCAAAACAGGCTACTGACCTGCCATTAGTCGACTAATCAGGGGTGATTAGTCTACTAGGAAACTGTTAGTCGACTAGACAATGGTGAATAGTCGACTAGGAGACTGTTAGTCCACTAGACATGGCTGATTAGTGGACTAGGAGAGGAATTTCACAAAACCAGCTATTGTATTCATTCTTAGTCGACTAGGATGACTAGATTAGTCGACTAGAAATGTTGCAAAGCTAATAATTGAGATTTCTCAAGTCCAAATTAACTAATAACACTTGAGCAAGTTGACTAAGTGTTCCAAAACATTTTTGGGCAATTTTAAAAAGTTTTCCAAAGATGTTTAGGCCAAAACAATAAGTATAAAACATTTTGTCTTTAAATCCATATAGCCCATTGAGAGTTTGAATCAAATTTTAATCAAAATATAATTTTCTAAGTTAAATCAAAGTTGAGGTCATTAATGCATGTTCTTTTGAGCCAATGCTAGTTCATCCTAAAGAGATATTTACAATATAAATCCTAAGCACTCACACAAGAACAAAAGCAAAATCTTCAACACTTGAGCTTGGCTTGCGCTAGGCTTCATCATTACACTGCAATAATGTTGTGGCTCATGATAGGATTGCATCAATGCAATAGCTCTCTTCATGGTCCTTAATGAATATACAACATATTCATATCCACATAAGGTTCATTGTAGTACAGGAACTTCATGATGGCTTGAGCCTTCTTCATTAACAACTTGAATCCTATTCTTATAAACACATATACCAAAATGGATATACAAGAACTATAGGATAATGCCAATTACTCAACAAGGTTAGTCAAACAAACATCAAATAAATATGACAATGTTAATCAAGTGACAAATATGACTTTGTCAAACAATAAACATTCATTCAAAAAGGTTTGGCAATAAACACGAATGAACATCAAAATATTCATATGCAATATATCAATATATTCATATGTAATACAACAATATTATCATGTGCAATATAACAACATATTCATATACACATGAGAGATCAAAACACAATGTTTGTTATCATCAAAATTATTTAACAAATATGGGTGGAAGCCATAAGGCTAACAATCTCCCCCTTTTTGTTGATGACAAACATTGAGCACAATTTGCATATAGAACAAATAAATCAAACAAAGATTTGTGGCTCCCCCTAACAATATGCATATAAAGATACTAAAGATTATCATTTAAAGCATATGCATATTTTAGGTAAAACAAATCCATGATGCAATAATAAATTCATCATACAAGATATAAAGAACATCATGAATTTTACCACAATTCATGCTTGCAAATAAATACAATGTGACAAACAAATAGAATCACAAGACAATGATTGTTATCATCAAAATGAACCAACAAGGGTAGAAGCCATAAGGCTAACAATCTACCCCTTTTTGTTGATGACAATCATTAAGTAAAATATTGCATATGAAAGTGAATATATCAACTAAGGATTTGTAGCTCCCCTTATCAATATGCATAAATAAAAGAATACCAATAATATTTAAGCTTGAACATATTGTAGGTATCAAATCCATATATGATTCATATTCATTTCATCATGCATATTTTACCAATACTATGCATAACAAATAATATCAAATATTATATCAAAGATTATGCATATTTCTCCCCCTTTGGCATTAACAAAAAGATACCAATTAGAGGCAACAAAGAAGAGAATGAAAGTTCAAGAAATAAGTCCTTATCTCCCCTAAAAAGAATACATGGTTTAAAAAAAAAAAAGATTTTTCTTCTTTTCACACAAAGAAATACCAATTTAGAAGAAACAAAAAGGATAACAATAGATAAAGATACCAATTTATACCAATTTTTGATTAACAAATGCAATAAGCAATGATAGTAACATTGATAGTTCAAAGATAAGCACACATATCCAATGAAAGAACATCAATGTAATAAAATCAAATTAGCAAGATGCCAATTTAATAAACCCAAAATATCCAAGCTTAAGGAGGTTTATAAACATCAAGTTTAATACACATTGATTAAACCAATTAAGAAGAGTCAAGTTTTAAGCAACAAGACATTCAACTAGAAAATCGTTTAAACAAGAATGTACCAAATGTTTCAAATAATATTCAATAAAAATATTATCTTTAGCAATAAACAAAGATAATCATTAGAATAATCAAGAGTTTTAACAAAATGTCATTGCTAAGACAATGCTTTATTTAAAAATAAATCTCCCCTTTTGCAACAAAATATTTTCAAAAGATTTAGCTTCAAAAATCAATCATTCATACATAGCAAAAGATTAGGCAAATGTATATCATCAATAAACATCAATACATCATATTGATAGATAAACAATACATTTATGACATTTGCTTCCAATCATTATGCTAATAGAAATGTATGACAAAAATAATTATCCAAAAGTCATGTTGAGCAATAAAACAATCAATGAAAGATGTTATAGCTCCTAAATCATTACACAATAAATCTCGTCATCTTGCAATAAAAAAAAAAAAAAGCAAGTTTCAAGCATATGATCAATTTGAATTATAAGCACATGACATACAAGGAATTATGAACAAGAATTTAAAAGAAATTCTTACAAATTACCAACCAATGTTGATACCAAAATTTGATATTCATTTCCTTTATCTATGAAGAGTTGATGGTGGATTTCCTTGGCTAGTGATCTTCATCATCTCGTGATTGAAATATTGAATGTCCTCCATCATCAATGATTGAGTGCATGACTTCATCATTTCTTTGCCACACAAAGATAGGTTCTTTCTTCATCTATGCACACATATATTTCTCATCCAAAGTGTCATATTCAAGAGAATAATCATCATAAATAAACATATGCTCAAAATATCATAAAGAGAGATTATGCAATGATAAATAAGCATTAACACATATAAATCAATGCAAAGTAGTTTACTGTCATTTTCGGACACAAGGTAGTTTATAGTCATTTCGAACTATTGGGAATCAAACACTATGTGAGAAAGGATCATCCTTCCTAACCCAAATAGTTTTCACCTTTGGTTGCTCCAAGGCAACCTTAGGAGGCATAGACCTATTCCTATATCCATGACTAATATAAGATCCTGTGGACACCCCATTTTTACCAATTATTTTTACCATATGTCCATGCAAATGATTAACTAGAATAGCTGATCATTTGGTGAGGAATTGGCATTGTAAAGACCAAATTGCCCAAATTGCTCTTTTCTGAGGAAAAGGAAAATTCATTATTTCATGTGTACATTTGGATTGGAATCAACCCATTTGTATTGCATTTGACTTTTGAGGTGTTTTAGAACATCCCTGTAAATTTTCATGGCATTCTGATGAGAGCTCGATAGGTAATTAGGGTTTTTGCGACTTGAAGGGCATTTTCGTCCTTTTTCTCGTATAATTTCCGAATGACCTCCGAATTCGAAACGGATTGTTTCATGAGGTTTATATGGATGTGGGGAGTGTATTTGATGTGTCAATTGAGTCTTTGAATGGTTGGGATGGATTCTCCCAAAATCGATCCCACGGGTAAGGATGAGCTGAATTAGGGTTTCGATCAAATTGATCGTGAATTGGTCGTTTTCACCAAAACAAAAGATTTTTAAAACATGTTGTTAAGTACCAATTTCATGTTGAAACCATGTTTTTAGAAGTGGTGCAAGCCTAATTGATTAATTTTATAAAACAAGGAATGGTCATTTGACCAATTTTGGCACAACCGGGTCAATTGGCTAGTTTTTTGCTAAAACCCTTGACCATGGTCAATTGATTTTAACCCAAAAACATTCTAAAAATGTGGAGGATCAAAACACGGTCGTTTTGAGCCCTGAACCATTGGATTTGGATCAAATTTGACCAAAATATGGCCAAAATTCGAAAACCCTAAGATTTGGGGAACAAAATTGGGAAGTCAGCATGGTGACCGTCCTAGCTAGGACGGCCAACCGTCCAGCCCTAGGACGGCCATCAGCATGCTCGAGCCAATTTTTCCATTTTGGAATTTTTCACCTATTTTGACCGATTTGACTTGATTTTTTGGGAAAAATTCGAACTTGGTTCAGCTTGCAAACCCTAGGAGGATTTGTTCTAAGCCCTAGGATCGTTTTTTTAAAAGATTAAATCCTAACCATTCAAGGTTTTAAACCCTAACTCTATATATGCTTCATTATAGAGTTAGAGGAGAGAGGTTCAAAAGGGAGGAGAATTTTAGGGTTTTTGGGAGAGGAGGCTACAGATTTTTGGAGGCTCTTCATTCTTACACCATTGAAGGGGTAAGAACTCAAGGCTAGGAGCTTGGAGGAGGCTAGCCAAGAAGGAGATCGAATGGTAAATCCTTGACCTTGACCCTCATTTTTCATGGTTTCTTACATAAGTTTATGAGGCTATGTTGTAAGTCCTCTTGATTTTCATATGATATGAATTCTCTCTTCTTTTTCTTTCTACTATGAGTATGTTTAACATGATAGGGTTAGTTTTATTTGTTATTTCATGTCATATGCATGTTAGGGTTAGCTATATTATTATTTTATGTGATTAAATGTGATTAGGGTTAACTTAGTTAGGGTTTTATGTAAGTATGCATGCTAGGGTTAGCTTTGTCATGATTTTATATGTAGATGCATGGTTAGGACTAGTTTTATTGATATTTTATGTATAGATGCATGATTAAAATTAGTTTTATTTTCATTCTATGTGAGTAAGCATGATTAGGGTAGTTTTTATCATTATTTTATGTGAGTATACATGTTAGGGTTAGTTTTCTTGTTATTTTATGTACGTATGCATGATT
>JAESVK010053738.1:0-14774 GCA_017140935.1 Hamamelis virginiana | reverse complement strand
CTGATCACTGACGGGGAATAATCTCCCTCGTCGTCTGAGTCGATCAAGAGCCCCACGAGTTCATCTCTGACAATGGACAGTATTTCCGAAAAGAAACCGAAGCACTCTTACAAAAGTATAATATCAAGCATAACCGCTCATCTCCCTATAGACCACAGACGAATGGGGCTGTTGAGACAACAAATAAGAATCTCAAGTCGATCTTGAAAAATACCACTGAGACTTACAATGACTGGCATGAGAAATTACCATTAGCACTGTGGGGATATCGTACTTCAATTAGAACATCAATCGGGGCTACACCTTTTTCGCTCGTATATGGAATGGAAGCAGTATTGCCTGTAGAGTTGGAAGTCCTCATTAAGAATTGCCATGGAAAGTCAACTAGCGGAGGTAGAATGGGTAAGGAACCGGTACGAAGAGTTAGCTCTACTAGAGGAAAGGCGATTGAGGGCACTTTACCATATTCAGGAGTATCAAAGAAGAATAACCAAGGCGTTTGGCAAGAAAGTGAAGCACAGAGGTTTGAAGAAAGTGAATTTAGTACTAAAAGAGATCCGAGCACCGATCCACGACCTGCGAGGAAAGTTCAAGCCCACATGGGTAGGCCCTTACATCATCAAAGAAATACTGTCAGGTGGAGCCGTGAAGATTGCAGACATTGACGGGAATGAATTCTCTCAACCCACCAATTTGGATCAATTGAAGAAGTACCACATATAAAAAAAAAAAAAAAAAGAGCCCGCTAGGTAGAAAACCCGAAAGGGCTGCCTAGGCAAAAGTTAGGGTATTAAAAAAAAAATACAAATAAAAAAAAAAATCAAGCTCGTTAAGTAGAAAACCTGAAAGGGCTGTTTAGGCAAAAGTTAGAGCAAACAAATAAAAAAAAATGGACTTCTTCAATTTGATTCATGAACTACGAAGACCTGATACCCCAAATATCACAAAGAGTTAGAGAAAAATGACAAGAAAATGCATCAAGGATGGGGATACATAGGCAGCCCATAAAGTTACTTTGGGTGCGGTCTATTTCTTGTAAAAACACCAAGAGTTTGGTTCAATTGTAATTATTAAAGGATTTTTGTTGAGATTTTAATAAAATTGATATTTATTCATCCATAAAGGGTAGAAACCTTTTGAAAGATTTATTACATGCCATGTGTATCCATAATTCCTACTTTCTTCAAATCTTACATTGCTTAGAAAAGTAAAAAAAATAATCCCTAATCTACTCTAAGTCCTTCTCGCTCCGCGGGCTTGGGCTTCATTCTCATTTTCCCTGTTTCTCTTAGTTGTCCTAACTCGTGATGCATCTGGTGGAAGTAACGAACTTGCTGACTGAGCTACAACTTGAGGACCATAAACGAGGCTTTGAACCTTATCCTTCATAGCCTGCACCTTTGAACCCAAGTCTTGTTGAAACCAAGCCCCATACTCCCCATCAAGCCTAAAAGGCCCAATGCAATCCCCTACCTAACTCATACATAAGCCTGAAGCCCATTTCTTCATAGCCCAAGATACCAAAGAAGGAGTAGCCGCCTCTACCCCATGAATATGCCCTTTGATAGGGAGATTGATTTGAGCACGACCCATCTGGCAAAGTACACGAGAAGCCCAGTAAAACGATGTATGCTTTAGGCCCATAAGCTTCACCTGACAACATCCCGAAGTGTATAGTACATACTCTTCACCACAGTCCCATATGGCCACATGCCATTGAATATCTCTCCAAGTCAGAGAAGAGAAGAAGATGATCATATCCTGAATCGAGCAATGCTCAAGAAACAAAAGCTTACGCGAACAGTAGTTATGAGACAAGTGTTTAGGCCCATCACAAAGAGTAATCAGCTTGAGTCTCTCTGCTAACCACATCTGAAGGAGAATAGGGCTACCGTTAATGCAAGAAGCAGAGTTGGAGTGAAAGTGGTCAAGCCCATTTCGAGTTTCAACTAGCACCAGGGGGATGATGTTATGAGACTTCGACAATGGCAGAATGAGTTCACATATTTCAATGGGTATGAAAATGGTTCCATTCGAAACAAGAAAACAACCCACTATGCATAAGGCGAGTGCGTTCTGGGTAGGCCTATGAAGAGCTAGTGGTTTTCCCCCTTCCTTCAAGAAAAATGAAGCTAGTTTGAGAAGATAAATGGAGTTTTCATGGATATATGAAAAAACTTCCCTAGGTGAGAGTTCAAAGAGAGAAGAAAATGTTTGGAAATAACCTCGACGAATGGTAGGAAAGATGAAATGACCATTAAAAGAGATATTCATCAAGGCACAAAACTCTTCAAATAAAGGACATACCTCTTCATAGTTGAAACGAAATACATGAAGATCAGAGTCCCAGAAGTGGATCACAGAGTTGAGAATCTTGTCGTCAAGCTTCACATGACAGAGAAAGAACCATGAAGATAAGCCGAACCGTGCAAACACCCTCTTGTCTTCTGCCCTCATTTTTGCTATGAATAGGTTGATGATCAACTTGAGAGCTTCTATTATGTTTAGTGTGATGAAAATGAGCATAGAGGTGTGTTTTTATAGCTTTTTGGCAAAGAAATCGAGTTAGAAGCAAAATAGAACACTCAAAAAGTCAAAAAACGCCAAAATAATCAAAAAATGGGAACCAGGGTCGATAACCATCCCCCAAGGGACAGCCGACCGTCCCCTAGGGATGGCCGACCATCCATGGAGGGATGGTCATCCATCCCTGATCTCAATTTTTGCCTAATTTTGATTTTTTTGAGACTTTTTGACGCCCGATTTGACTTTTCGCTTAATTTTTGTCAGTTTTGACCTATTTTCGGGTTAAAATTGAACCAAAAAAGCAATTGAAACATATTATTATTCTCATTAGGATAAAATTACATGCTAATCAGAGTTTTTAGTACATATATAGAGAAAGAGTTACATAGAAAACCCTAAGCAGGCCTCTTATAGGCCTAACAGTACAAAATCATCTCCGCCGGGATGATTTCCTCGTTCCCCGTGAACCTGACGCCTCGTGATCCTCTCCCCATCCATGATGCTCCTGTGAAGGCTGGCTCGAAGCCTGAAAACCAAAAGCTTAGGTGAGATTGGTGAAGAATGAAATCATCAGTGATTGAAAGAGTAGAGATAGAATTACCTGTGCAGCTATGTTCGCATTGTGTGCATCAAGATTCATACTTTGAAGTTCCCTAGTCAATGATGCACTGTATGCCAACCACTCCTCGGTGTATGATACAGGCACCTGAAAGGTCGAAAGATTCAAAATGTTAGGAGAGAGAAAGCTATATATGATAAAGGGGGAAAGTATGATGATTACCGTGGTGTAAGAAGGATCAATATATGGGTATTCATTATAAGGCACTCGAGTGATCGGTCGTTGAACAAAGCTACCATGCTTAATAAATTGCACTTGCCAAGGGATATATGGCAAAGAAGGAGCAGAGGATGAAGACTCGCCCTCATTAGGAGCCGAAGCAGCTGTAGGATGGGAAGCATGTCCTCGGGTTCGACGACCCTGCCAAATAAAGAGATATGAGGAATAATGTATGAGAAAAGGGGTAAAGCATCAAGAGAAAGTTTGATACCTCAGCAGGTGGAAATCCCGATGCTAAGGGACGCCTCAGATAGTGCCGACATAATGAACGATAATCCTCGTGCGGACGATGGAAAGCATCCGCAAATACACTAGCCATGGCATCTGCTAAGGCATGGTCTGTCAACCTATCAGTGTGCGTCATAGAGGGATGAGGTGCATGAGGTACGCGAGCAACTGAATAAGACCCATAAAGCTGAGCACGCACTCTTTCCCTAAGGTACCAGTACCTGCCAGAAGGCCCCTCGAATAGAATCCTCTTATGAGACATCTCAATTACAGAATTAAGTTGAGCATGTATGGTACCTCTCCAATGACGCCAAGGGTTCCACCTAACCTGAAGACGAGATATATTAGAGAAAGTTTGAGCATTAAGAAAGGAAAGCAGAAATGAAGATGGTTACCTTATTAGAGTGCAACCCTGCAAGAAAAAAACGACTGTAAGCATAGTCATGCCTATGGGCAATAGCACTCACTCGCCGATCTGGGGCATATCGAGCGAGGGTTGGCTAAGAAATGTCATTAGCAATCAAGGTAAGGTTATTCAGGTCAAGATATTCATGAGCCCATACCTGCAGAATATGTGCATTATTAGAAGACAAATAAAGGGAAATTTATGATCTTTTCTTAAAATAAGTGAGAATACCTCCCAGACAAATCCCATGCCTCCAAAGTCGGTGCATACCCCTCGAGACCGACAGCACATGGTCCTATACATGGTAGCCAAGGCAGCACCACCCCAGTTATACTGAGGAATGGTATCAATATCCTCCAAACTAGCAAGGAAGCCTAGAGGTGCCAAATCAGCGGTGCCTGCGAAAAAAGTGCATGAAAACAGATATAAGAGGAAAGCCTGCACAATGTGATCAGGATCTTCCCCTTTAGGCATATTGCTAAATGTGGTAAGAAGAGTATTTTGGCAAACTAATCTCTTCACAATCTCTATATCAGCTGCCCCAAGATAGGTGTTTAGATAAGCCAAGTTCTTGCTTGCATCATTATAAAAATCCAAAGGGCGATCCTGTAACGCCCCAAAGAGACGCCACTAGAACCCTTGTACTCCCCAACTTAACATCCGTACCGACCCTTCCGGATAGGTCAACACGTGTCAAACTGAAGGTACAACCTGTCCTGCTCATTCGTATTTCCTTACAGGATACAAGAATTACTTATATACAAAATGAAATGTCATGCACATTCATCATGTCCCCTTCGTTATACTTAAAGTATCTGGTCGCACCACGGTGAGGGAGGTTAATTCCCCACCATGCGCCAAGATTTAATTGTATTTATAGGACCACACTCAACGGAAATTTAACCTCAACTCGCAAAGTTAGAGTGAGTGCGGGTCGTCCACAGAGAATTTGGTTGAATCAAGTTTAAAGTATATAAGAAGTTATACTAGTGATTGCGATTCAAAATTGATTGATTGGTTGGTGATTAAAGTCCTAATAAGAAATTAAAGACGCGCTAGATTGATTTAAAATAAGATAAAGTGGAGAAAGGTAATGGGGTTCGGTTCGGATTAGGGCAAGTTAATAATCACCGATTGTAATATGAAATGCTATTTAACATGGGATAATGGTAACCTAGACTACAAGAATAAGTTAACCAAAATGATATGAATGATTAAGTGTATAACGATTAATCAAAAGCCATAAACTATCAGAATCGAACGATAATGCATAACCTATGCTAATGATCAAACCACCATTAACTCAATCATTAATTAAAGTACGCACCACTTGTATTTGTATGAAATAGTAATCACAGAAAACTAAAACATATTGAGATAAAAACGGTTTAAAGCACTAGGCTCTCAAATACAAGTATATCCCAAAGTTAAATAACATTAATTACAAAATGGTGACTAAAAACCTCACCCAAAATCCTTGCCTAACCCCATCACCGAGTGACCTAGCCGGCCATAACGTAGATCGGCGATCCGTAGATGCTCCTCCCCATCATAGTCAAACTTGGGCCTTTTTGGAGTGGAATGGATGGTGATTGGCTACCTAGAAAGTGCTAAGAAAAGCACTAAAAACCAAAACCTAACTTTATGAGCAACAAGACAAAAGCCAAGCTTTCTCTCTCTCCTCTTAAAGTTGCATTTATACTCCCATAAAAGTCAAGGAGCAAAAAGACCAATGTATCCCTCAAATTCCAAATTATTACAATAAAACTTAGCATAAAAAACGGAGCAGGCAGCCATCTATCGATAGCGTGCAAGGCACCTATCGATAGATGCTGCGAAGGTCAGCTGAATATGAAGATCCATGAAGAATCTCTATCGATAGCGGTAAGAACACCTATCGATAGAGAACGCGGGAACCTGAATCGCCTTGGAACTGGAAGGGCATCTATCGATAGATGCAAGATGCGCTATCGATAGATGATGGAAATGCTGCCGAGAATGAGAAGTCAGAAGCCGCTATCTATCGATAGCTTGTTGAGCCTATCGATAGATCACAAAACAATTTCCAAATTTGAAGGTCCAGAGGCTGGCATATATCGATAGCTTGCTGCGCCTATCGATAGCTCACAAAATGAATTTCCCAAATGCGAAACAGAAGCCGGCATCTATCGATAGCGTGATCCACCTATCGATAGATGATCCTCGAAATGCTTTTTATTGAGATGCAGTGACTGTCATCTATCGATAGGCCAACGCATCTATCGATAGATGACCCAAAAATTCTCCAGAAATGCCCAGCTTGGTGCTCAATGCCTCCTCGACGCTGTCCCAACCTTCGACTGCGAGTCGCGCTTCATCGGAAAGCGAATTTGGGCTTCAAAATGCCAAAAACCTACAATACACATGAAAACAACAAAAATGAATATCTAAACAAAACCTATCGAGTTATACCATCATTAGCGTGCATTTAGGTCTAACAACTATGAAATTAGAGCATATGATTGTGAGCAATCACACCCCCCAACTTACATGTTGCTAGTCCCTAGCGACACCTCACAATGATGCAAATCGAAAGGGAGAAATCAAAATAAGAGAGAAAACTAAACACAATGACTATGAGATTAGCATGCAACATACACGTGAAAGTTGATAGGATATACATGCATGGCGCAAAAATGACGTACTATTGCAACAATCCTCTTAATCAACTAAGTAAATGTGTCCGACGTGCAAGTGCAACGGAACTTTTACAAATTAAATCCTCAGTCAAATTAAGCTGAACTTCAATCCAAATGGCAAGCTTTGATTTCAAAATCTCATCGGAATGTCACTCTCAAGGCAGTCACACACGATGGGTTATCAATGAAGCCCGTGACGATTATAAAAATACATGCAAGTATTCTCACACGTTAAAGCATCAAGAGAAGACAATCAGGCAAGTGGAATGCTCACAAATGCAACCACGTAGACAGATAAATTCATGCATGCATGAGTCGAATGATCAGAAAGAGAACAATAGACTTTAGGAAATCATAAAGGACTGTATTAGCATATAACGACCACGGTTACATAGAAAAGGGAAACACCAAAACGAGAATGGCTACATAATCGGTTAAGGTTACTACCCGGCCATTCTCGAACAACCTAAACACACTAAACAAAACACAAAACCAACATAAATAAAAACAAAATAAACACACCACCACCAACAAACCCTAAACAAGAAAACTCCAAATAACATAAAACAAAAGTAAATCCCAATGAAACTATCCCACACACGATCACAACTCATCACACCCCTGCGGGGTTATCATCATCATACGGAGCATCGCCTGCCTCTGGAGGAGGTGGAGATGGAGCAAAGAGACCCAACTCAACATCCGAGAGGACCTCCCCACGCTGATTAATCCAAAGAGCCCTAACTTGGCGCGTAAGCCGCCCGACAGACTCGGTCATAACCCTCTGTCCCTCGATCAAGGAGCGCTACTCCAACCATATACTCTGCAGAAGCTGCCTATCGGTCATCAAAGGGGCAGCGCCGGACGGGAAATACTGGGGATCGGATCTGGCCGGCTGTGGTGTCTCCTCGGGCTGCGGGGGTGCAACTGGAGCGGCTCTCGCTCGCCTGGCAGCCTGACTCGCTGCTATGCTCCGAGTAATAGTAGTCTGGGTAATTGGGCCCTCGCCCCACAAAAGTTGCTCTTGCGCATCGACTCCCGCACGCATCACGAAATACGTGATCATCTGCGGAAATGGCATGTTACTGCGCGGGACCGTAGAAATGTAGGCCTTGATTTCATTGAAAATTAGGAGCGGTGTATCGAACGGTCCGTCGTCCATGAACTCGAGCAGAAGTCGCACCCCCTCAAGGGGTATGTCAGAATCACTCCCTCGCGCTCTGAGATTAGTATACAACAGCTTATTCATGACAGCATAAACGGCGTGCATATTTCCAGTAGTGAAGTTCTGCAGCACAAGATTGGGCTCAACACAAACAATATCAGCACATTCCCGTAGGGACTTCTCCATGGCACGCAGATGTGAGGCCAAAAACTCATCACCCATGGGGCGCTGGCAGCAGAGGTACTGGGCTATATCATTAATGCTGAAGCGGACTGGGTGCCCTAAGACCGTGGCGTGCAGCATCTCCGGCTGATCATCCCGAAACTGGGCAGAAAGATAGAATTCTCGAACAAGTGAGGGCTTGTACCCTCCCCCTTTACCATCCAAGCCTGCAACTGACGGGCTTTCAGCACCCTGATTATCATATGCTCGACATAGATGTGGCGCGTGTCCACATACCTCTCCACGTTGAACTTGCGCCGCCTTATAGAATTTTCATAGGCGACTCTCTGGCTAGGCTGGCTATGCATACTCACTCTACGCCCTTGGTTGTCGAAACTGTCCAAAGTCCTGCGGGGACCCTCCCCGGTCTCTTCTCCAACATTCCCAAAATCCTGCTCTTCCTCCATCACATAGTCCTCATCCACAGGAGGACGAGGAGCACGGGAAGACGAACCACGCCGGCGGAGTGCAGGCGCAGGAGGCGGCACCGAGTAGTCGCTGGATTCGGATTCCGAATCAGCCAGTGAAGTACGACGGGTAGCGGAAGGACGGCGGGGACGACTCATTTTCAGCAGGGAGAACAACACAGAAACAACACAACACTCACACGATACCCACAACCACAGCAAACAAAACACCCTTAGAATCTATTCAGCAACCCAGAAACCTCACTCAACCACAGACTTACCAACACAACTAAGGGAAGGGGGGATTATATAGCCTTCACTGGAGGATGAATGGGCAGCAGTTACATGTGGAGGGGTGCAACGGTTGGTGAAGAAAACCGTCTGAAACTGTCGCAGGCGGGAATGGGAAGCGAAGGGGTCGCGAGCGGTTTTATTTTTTTCAAAATTCCGAGATCTCTATCGATAGATAGAATGAACGCTATCGATAGATGACCTATCGATAGCGGTCAAACCATCTATCGATAGATACAGGGTTCTGGACATGGGAAAGAATTTTCGATATTTTTCTCGTTTTTTTTTTTTTGATGGATAAATAATGAAGGTACAGAAGTTGGCATCTATCGATAGACCAAGGTGGCTATCGATAGATGTAGGCTGCTGGACAGAGAAATGGCTTGCAAAAAATTTTGAAGACTACAAATCCCCCTTCACACATACGAACACACCAAAAAGGCTTCCTAAGCTTTGAATGAAGTGGTAAGTGTTTAAGCTCAACAATGGGTGCTAGGGATAACACGACACGACAAAAACACAAGGCTACAAACACAAAAGAAGGCCTAAAATCATTTTTCAAAAAGACTAGAAATGTTCTCAATTGATCAATCACAATGCAAACATGAGAATTCTAATCAACACAATTGCAAGCATGAGCACAAAGCAAGAAACCAAAAATGCTGAATAAAAGAATAGAGTAATTACATCCTCCCAAAAAGAAAAGAAAGGCTCCGAAAGCAAGTATAAGGTTTCAATCTCCACTAATCATAGGATTTAACTCAGCTCAATCAACTAGATTATTAATTCATAAAAGCTCGTGTAAGTGATCAATTTCAAGACATTAAAACTAGCTTTCAAAGAGGGATTACGCAACAGTTCGAAAAACACGGCTCAAAACATGCATACTCAATCAACTAGCCATTTCAATGAACATGCTTCAAAAAGAATCAACACAACATAACAATCAACACAAACAATCAACACAACATAACTAAATAAGCAAAAATAGCCATGAATGGAATGAATGCTCCCCCCCCAACTTAAATGGAACATTGTCCCCAATGTTAAGGAAACACCCTCTCCAAGGCTCCAATATGCACAACTAAACAACAAAAGCAAAGAAATCAAAGTAAACAAGCACATGGGTTTCCTCCCAAGAAGAGCTAAATTTTACGTCTTCAGCCAGACGTCTTGCAATCCACTAAATAGAATCATAGATCGGGTCCTCCAAGGACATAATCTCCACGACAAGGCCATCCTGAATGGTGTCATCACTAACCCCCTCAATGTAAGGCTTGAGCCTTTGACCATTTACCGAGAATTGAGCTCCAGTCTTGGGGTTTTTGATCTCAACCGCCCCATGGGGAAGGACCTTGACCACAAGATAAGGACCATCCCATCGGGATCTTAGCTTGCCAGGAAAGAGACGCAATTTAGAGTTGAATAGCCACACTTTTTGATTGGGTTCAAAAGATTTTCTGTTGATGTGACTATCATGGAATTCCTTCATCTTTTCTTTATAAATTTTGGAATTCTCATAAGCATCATTGCGAATCTCTTCTAACTCGCTAAGTTGCAGTTTTCGATGCAAGCCCTCTTCATCAATTTCAAAATTAAATTTCTTTATGGCCCATAGAGCTTTGTGCTCCAATTCCACGGGAAGATGACAAGGCTTTCCAAAAACAAGTCTATAAGGGGACATGCCAATAGGGGTCTTGTAAGCCGTCCTATACGCCCAAAGTGCATCATTTAAGCGCAATGACCAATCCTTTCGGTCGGGCCTAACGGTATTTTCTAAGATGTGCTTGATTTTCCTATTCGACACTTCCACTTGGCCACTAGTTTGAGGGTGGTAAGGGGTGGCAACCTTGTGAGTGATGGAGTACTTGGCAACTAAAGCCGCAAAAGGCCTATTATTGAAGTGAGAACCTCCATCACTAATGATAGCCTTAGGAAACCCGAATCTAGAGAAGATATTCTCTTGCAAAAATTTCACCACAACCTTGTGGTCATTTGTTCGAGTGGCCACTGCTTCCACCAACTTGGACACATAATCGACCCCAACAAGAATGTACTCATAACCATGGGAGACTGGGAATGGGCCCATATAGTCGATGCCCCACACATCAAAGATTTCAACTATCAGAATTGGGCTCAAGGGCATCATGCCTCTTTTTGAAATATTCCCCATCTTTTGGCAATTCTCACAAGTCTTACAAAACTCTAAGGCATCCCTAAAGATTGTAGGCCAAAAGAACCCACATTGCAAGACTTTTGCCGCAGTCTTCTTCCCACTAAAGTGACCCCCACATGCCAAGGTATGGCAAAATCTCAAAATATCTCGCACCTCATGATCAGGGACACATCTACGGATTACTTGATCCGCACAATATTTAAAAAGAATAGGGTCTTCCCAAAAATAATATTTGATTTGTGAAAAAAAAACGATTTTTCCTATTCTTGTCCCAATCCGATGGGATGAGCCCCGTGACGAGATAATTGATGATTGATAAGTGCTAAAATTTTCGAAATTAAACCCCAAAGTAAGCTTTGTTAAAGCCCTAAAGGCATGTTAATTAGGTTAATTAGGTCATTTTAGTGCTTTTCAGTTATTTTAGAATTGTTGCAATTATCGAGTAGCATTTTAGCTTGTTTTTATTTTTATCTTTATTTTAGATTAAAGTTGTGTGGAGCAAGTGCGCGTAATTGGTTTGCTGTTGTTTTGCATTGCAGGTAAAAATCAATGTGAAATCAAGCAGTTGTAGCATGAGATTGCCCACACAGGATTATCATGAGTGTTGGTATATATATATATATATATATATATATATATATATATAATATATATATAATAATAATAATAATAATATATATATATATAAAGTAGCATGATATTTCTACATATTATATTATATATATATATATATATACATATATATCTAATATATTATTTATATAATGTAATATATATAATATATATATAATATATATATTACATTGTCATCAAAGGTGGCTAAGGGATATGTATGTGAGAGTGAGAATGTGATAAGAATGAGAAAATATCTAAGGGTGGTTGGGAAGCATGAAAAAAATATATATATATTAAATTGCCACCATGATGTCACCACTTACATCATCCACTTTGAGTGGATTTTTCCTAACCCATGTCTTCAACATCTATAAAAGGGCAAGCATCTCCAACAAAGAGAGGGAGGAGAAGGGGGAAGTCCAAAGCACAAGTCCCTAGTACGCAGTCAGTTGCAATTTAGCTTTTCCTCTGTTGTTGAATTTTGTCAAGTGCAAGAATTGTTAAGCAATTTATTTTCCTTTGTTAGTTGAGTGTTGCGTTTTATCAGAAATAGTCGTAGATTTTTATGCCACGTGCATCTAAGTCTTGATTATTTTCTGCTTCCATATACTGTACTACTGTTCAGTTCAGTCAGTTTAATTTCAGAGAGTGAATTTATTTTTCAGTTGTTATTCTCAGTTTTTATTTTAATTTCAGTATTTTCCAAATTACACAATTTCACACACGATGCAATTGTCTCTTTTTCCACTTGGAGAGAAGAGGTTTTTATTTTTTTTAAAGTTTTAATTATTGCTTTTAATTATGCACTTTCAATTTCAGTAGAATATCCCCTCTTTTTCCACTTGGAATTACGAGGAGGACTTTTTATTAATTTATGCTTTCAAGTACTTTCAATTTCAGTAGAATATCCCCTATTTTTCCACTTGGAATTATGAGGAGGACTTTTTATTAATTTATGCTTTCAATTATGTACTTTCAATTTCAGTAGAATATCCCCTCTTTTTCCACTTGGAATTATGAGGAGGACTTTTTCTTTATTTATAATTATGCAATTTCAATTCCTACCCATTTAATTTTCTGTAATTTAATTTAAGTTTAATTTCTGTTATCTCTTTTACAATTATGTTCTTATATGTTTGACTTGCAATTACTGTAAAAAAAAAATATATCAATTAACCAACCAAATTTACCCAATGGGAAATGTCTTTTTCACCAAAAGTGAATTGACTTAGCCGATTTTTATTACTAGTCTCTGTGGATCGACACCCGTGCTTACCACTCTCTTCGGATTGAGGTTAAACATAGGTAAATTATAAATAAAATAATATTGACCGTAAATACGGAATTTAACCTCCCGTATTTCCAGCGATCAATGATGTGAGCATACCAAGGCAAGTGATGATCCGAAATGGTCAAAATATGCTCATCGGGGAATTTATCCTTAATGGGTACAATGTCCAAGGATGGGTCAACCATGATTCTTGACAAATGGTCCGCCACAACATTTTCACAACCTTTCTTGTCCCTAATCTCATAATCAAATTCTTGGAGCAAGAGTATCCACCTAATCAATCTAGGCTTGGTCTCTTTCTTGGACAGAAGGTATTTTAATGCGGCATGATCATAAAACACAATGACCTTAGATGCAAGAAGATATGATCTAAATTTATCGAATGCAAAGACCACTGCTAAGAGTTCCTTCTCGGTTGTGGTGTAATTGATTTGGGCATCAACAAGGGTTTTACTAGCATAATAGATGACATGAGAGTCCTTCCCTAGTTTCTGCCCTAAAACCGCCCCAATTGCATAGTCAGAGGCATCACACATAACCTCAAATGGAAGGGACCAATTGGGTGCTTGCATAATTGGGGCGGTGCTCAAGGAAGAGCGCAGCTTTTCAAAAGCTTCCATACAATCTTTGTCAAAAACAAATGGGGCATCCTTGGCCAGTAAATTGCACATGGGTTTTGCAATCTTGCTAAAGTCCTTAATGAACCTTCTATAGAAACCCGCATGCCCTAAGAATGACCGGATTTGTTTGACAGTGGTTGGGGGAGGTAGTTTGGCTATCAATTCAACCTTAGCCCTATCTACTTCAATTCCCCTCTCAGAAATTACGTGCCCCAAGACTATGCCTTCCTGAACCATAAAATGGCTTTTCTCCCAACTCAACACCAAGTTTTTCTCACAACACCTATTCAACACTTTGTCAAGGTGGGAAAGGCACTCCTCAAAGGTGGATCCAAAAACAGAGAAGTCATCCATGAAAACTTCAAGAAACTCACCTATCATATCAGAAAAGATTGCCGTCATACATCTTTGGAATGTACTAGGCGCATTACACAACCCGAAGGACATACGCCTAAAAGCAAAGGTGCCAAAAGGGCATGTGAAGGTGGTTTTCTCTTGGTCCTCGGGGTACACAGCTATTTGGTTATATCCAGAATAACCATCAAGAAAACAATAATAGCTTTGACCCGCCAACCTTTCTAGGATTTGATCAATGTAAGGGAGTGGGAAATGGTCCTTTCTAGTCTTAGAATTTAGCTTCCTATAGTCAACACAAACTCTCCATCCTGTAGTGGCTCTAGTTGGGACTAGAATACCCTGATCATTGGCTACTACAGTAATTCCAGACTTTTTAGGGACAACTTGGGTAGGAGCTACCCACTCACTATCAGAGATGGGGTATATGATACCCGCATCCAACAATTTGAGCACTTCCTTTTTCACCACTTCCTTCATATTAGGATTGAGTTTTCTTTGGACTTCTCTAGATGGCCTAACCCCCTCTTCAAGGTGAATACGATGCATGCAAATGGATGGGTCAATCCCTTTCAAATCCGCCACCGACCAACCTATTGCTTCCCTATACTTTTTCAGAGTGTCAATAAGGGCTCTCTCTTGTAAATCACTCAAATCAGAGGCAATAATGACAGGGAGAGTCTCATTGGGACCTAAGAATGTGTACTTCAAATGGGAAGGCAAAGGTTTGAGCTCAAGTGTAGGAGGTGACTCCAACGAGCTAGGCATAGGTGTACTAGCCAACGGTGGTAATGGTTCGGGTATAGGTTTCCAAGTTAGGCTACCTATGGATTGGGATGACTCTAGAACTTGATTAACTTCCTCGATGCATGAGTCTATATCAAAGCTATCAATATCAAAGTAGGCAAGGCATGCCTCCAAGGGGTCCTCAGTAAGGATGAATGGGAGGGACTCTTC
>JAESVK010053737.1:0-17271 GCA_017140935.1 Hamamelis virginiana | reverse complement strand
GGCAATGGAGGTTTTCCGGTGGAAACAGTGGAGGAAATGAAGAGTTTCGCGCGGGGAAAGACCTTTTCAGGCAAAAGTACGCGATCTCTATCGATAGCGAGATAGCGCTATCGATAGCTAGTGTTCTCTGACCGCGAGTAACTTTTTTATTTTTTTGAATTTGAGACCTCTATCGATAGACATGAGGTCTATCGATAGCGAATTTGAGATTTTGACTTTTTCAAAAATGGCTTATTTTATACTAAACTTCACAATAAACATACACTTTATACTAAAAAATGTACAAGAGACACCTTGTTACCCATGGCTGCTAAGTTATCTAAAAAATTGGCAACTTTTAAGCTCAAAATAGGGTACTACGGGGGTCTTATACTCTAGAAATAATATACACGGCACAAAGACTCGAAGAAAATGGCTTTGAATCATTTTTCAAAAGTTGCACATTTATTCTCGACTGATTATCCAGTTATTTGCATTCTAAAATACGCACGATTAAAGCATTTACGCAAGGTATAACAGATAAGCAATAACCAAGGACTAAACTGAATTGATGAATATTTGAGTCCCACAAATGATCGAATGGTTCAAAATTTGCTTTATTTGTCGCCAGTCTCCACTTTATACAGGTTTTTATAAGATATTCTAATTTGCCAAATATGAAGATTAAACCAAGTTCGTGTATGTGTAAGATTGAATACAAGCTAATCACAGTAAAGATACACTTAATGTATCAAGAATAAACAAACAGATATGATATAAATGCAAGAATAAACTCACAGTTTTACACATATTTATTTATCAAAATCTATACAAATAATCATTATACAAACAAATGGTATAATATGTACACCAGAATGAGAAACAATAAATGATTATATATATAACAATTTACATGAATAAAATAAATCAATCATAGAAAAGAGAATATACAAACCCTCCCCAACTAGAAGTAGACATTGTCCTCAATGTTGCAAGGATGTCACGACTAAACGAGTGTGTAAGAACAAGGGAAAGGGTGGGGGGGCTAAGTTTAACGTCTTCCGCCAGAGGTGAAATTCCACTTTGGTCAAACTGATAGGTTGGGTCTTCCAAACTGACAGACTCAATTACCAAACCATCCCTAATGCCCTCATTATCGGTTATACCCTCAATAAACGGCTTAAGCCTTTGTCCATTCACAGAGAAGGACAAACCAGTTCGAGGATTTCTAATTTCAACAGCACCGTGAGGAGTAACTCTAGTCACTACAAAGGGTCCATCCCAGCGAGATCTAAGCTTACCAGGAAATAACCTCAATTTGGAGTTAAACAGCCACACCTTCTGATTTGGTTCAAATGATTTTCTATTGATGTGTCTGTCATGAAACTCTTTCATTTTGGCTTTAGAGATTTTAGAACTCTCGTAAGCCTCATTCCTAATCTCTTCGAGCTCATTTAAATGAAGCTTGCGGTGAGAACCCGCTTCCTTCATTTCAAAATTAAATTTCCTAATGGCCCAAAGTGCTTTGTGTTCTAGCTCGACAGGGAGATGACAAGGTTTTCCATAGACTAAACGGTATAGAGACATACCAATAGGGGTTTTAAATGCAGTCCTATAGGCCCACAATGCGTCTGTTAGGCGCAATGACCAATCTTTACGATCAGTCTTGACAGTTTTTTCTAGGATATGCTTAATTTCCCTATTCGAAACCTCTACTTGCCCGCTAGTTTGAGGATGATATGGGGTTGGAACTTTGTGAGTGATTGAATATTTAGCTACGAGCGTTGCAAAGGGTCTATTATTAAAATGTGACCCTCCATCACTGATGATGGCCCTTGGAAACCCAAACCTAGAGAAAATGTTCTCTTGAAGGAATTTCAACACCACCTTGTGGTCATTGGTCCTAGTGGCTACTGCTTCTACCCATTTAGACACGTAATCTATAGCCACTAAGATATATTCGAACCCATGTGAAATAGGAAAAGGTCCCATGAAGTCGATGCCCCAAACATCGAAAACTTCGACGATTAAAATAGGGTTAAGAGGCATCATATCCCTTCTAGACATAGAACCCATTCTCTGACAATTCTGGTAGGACTTACAGAATTCCAATGCATCTTTAAATAAAGTGGGCCAGTAGAACCCACACTGCAAGACTTTAGCGGCAGTCTTTTTCCCGCTAAAGTGTCCTCCACAAGCTAAAGTGTGGCAGAACTTCAAAATGTCTTGCATCTCACCTTCTGGAATACACCTACGTATAACCTGGTCAGCACAGTACCTAAACAGGAGAGGATCTTCCCAATAATAAAATTTTATCTGAGAAAAGAACCGATCCTTTTCCTGTTTCGACCAAAGAGATGGTACAAGGCCTGTGGCATGATAATTCACTATATGAACGTACCAAGGTAAAGTAGAATGAGTGACGGCAAAAAGCTGCTCATCAGGGAAAGAATCCCTAATAGGCGTGGGGTCGCTCTCGTCTTCTATTACTATCCTAGAAAGGTGGTCAGCAACTACATTCTCAGATCCTTTTTTATCCCTGATCTCAAAATCAAATTCTTGCAATAAGAGAATCCACCTAATCAGTTTAGGCTTCGTCTCTTTTTGAGAGAGCAGGTACCGTAAGGCGGCATGATCTGAGTACACAATGGTCTTCGATCCCCAAAGATAGGATCAGAATTTATCAAGCGCAAAAACTACTACAAGCATTTCTTTCTCAGTCGTAGTGTAATTTAACTAAGCTTCATTCAAGGTTTTGCTTGCATAGTATATAATATATGGGGCCTTATCTACCCTCTGACCCAACACGGCCCCCACAGCATAATCAGAGGCATCACACATTAGCTCGAAAGGAAGTGACCAATTAGGAGCTCGCATGATAGGTGCCGAGGTCAACATTAAACGCAACTTATTGAAGGACTCTAAACAGGCTTTATTAAATTCAAACTCTACATCTTTAGCAAGCAGATTGCACATTGGTTTTGCTATTTTGCTAAAGTCTTTAATAAAACGCCTGTAAAACCCTGCATGTCCAAGGAAAGATCGGATTTGCCCAACAGTAGTGGGAGGAGGTAATTTTGCAATTAAGTCAACCTTAGCTTTATCAACCTCTATTCCCCTACTAGATACTATATGCCCAAGCACGATGCCCTCACGAACCATGAAATGGCTCTTCTCCCAACTAAGAACAAGATTAGTCTCACAACATCTCTTAAGTACTTTTGAGAGATTAGACAGGCATTCATCAAAAGAAGGACCGAAAACAGAAAAATCATCCATAAACACTTCCAAATATTCTCCTATCATGTCAGAAAAGATAGAAGTCATACATCTTTGGAACGTGCTCGGGGCATTACATAGGCCAAAAGACATACGCCTAAATGCAAATGTCCCGAATGGACAGGTAAATGTAGTTTTCTCTTGATCCTCGGGGTAAACCGCTATTTGGTTATACCCTGAATATCCATCTAAGAAGTAATAGAAACTCTGCCCAGATAACCTCTCTAAAATTTGGTCAATGTAAGGCAGTGGGAAGTGGTCTTTCCTAGTCTTGGAATTTAACTTTCTATAGTCTATACAGACTCTCCAACCAGTGGTAGCTCTTGTAGGGACTAAAATACCCTCCTCATTTGCTATAACAGTAATCCCAAACTTCTTAGGAACCAATTGATTAGGGGAAACCCACTCACTATCAGAAATTGGGTAAATGATACCCGCATCCAATAATTTTAACACTTCCTTTTTAACTACCTCTTTCATATTCGGGTTTAACTTACATTGGGCATCTCTTGAAGGATTCGCACCTTCCTCAAGGTGAATACGGTGCTGGCAGATTGATGGGTCTATACCCTTTAAATCAGCGACCGACCATCCTATGGCTAATCTATGCTCTTTCAAAATAGATAACAGCTTATCTTCCTGTTCTAAATTCAATGAAGATGATATTATGATAGGCAATGTGTCACTACTACCCAAAAAGGCATACTTGAGATTAGCCGGCAGAGGCTTTAACTCAAGTTGCGGCGGAGACTCAAAAGACGTAGGGGAAGGGACACTGGCAATAGACGGAAGTGGCTCAACCCTAGGTCTCCAGGGAAATTTTTGTACAGAGGAGGTAGAATCTAAGACAAGATTCACCTCCATGAATGAATGCTCTAGGTCATGGTCTTCGAACCCAAAGTAATTAAGACATGTTTCTAACGGGTCCTTGGACAGAAGATAAGGTGTAGCTTCCTCTACCACTTTATCTATGATATCTACAAAAGAACAATCCTCAAAGTTATGAGGTTGATTAGCTACACTATAAACCTGCAGCCTTGTTTTCATGTTTCCAAAAGACACCTTCATTATGCCAGTCCTACAGTGAAGGACTGCATTAGCAGTTGCCAAAAGAGGACGTCCTATTATCACAGGGATTTGAGGCCTAGTAATATCAACGGGCTCCATATCTAAGACGATAAAATCTGCAGGAAAGACAAACGAATCTATCTTTACCAAAACATCCTGCAGTATCCCTCTAGGTACCTTAGTGGACCTATCTGCAAATTGGAGGATCGTAGGTGTGGTTTGGAGTGTTCCAAGTTCCATTTTGGCGTAAACTGAATATGGAAGAATATTCACACTCGCACCAAAATCAACTAACGCTCTATCAATGAAATGACTTCCTAAGAAGCAAGGTATAGTTGGCGTTCCAGGATCTTTTCTCTTAATTGGAGCTTGGAATTGACACACAGCACTAGCTATGTCAACAGGAGTTATGGTTTTAGACAGATGAACGCGCTCATTGCGTTGCTGTGTGCACATTTCCTTCAAAAATTTAGCATATGAAGGAATCTGTTTAATGGCATCTAATAGAGGTAGATTGATATAAACACTTTTAAACACCTCTAACATATCTGACATGCTAGCCCCTTTCTTCGCTCTCCTCTCAGGAGCAATCAGCGCAGATGGGAATGGGGCTTTTGGCACATAAGATACCAACGGATCGTCTAATGCTGCGGGAAAGTTATCCCTCGAAGCTTCAGACTCTATCTCTATTGCAGGCTCTTTATTTTTTTCTCTCTCTTTCTCCCCAACTTTATTGTCTACCACTTTCCCACTTCTCAAGACTGTAACAGCCTTAACATCCTCATTACATTGTGGGTTCTGAGAAGTAGAACACTCAGCTACAAAAGCTCCATTAGGATTGACAACAGCCTGACTCGGGAATTTCCCTTCCTCTCTGCGACTAAATGAAGCCGATAGTTGACTCATTTGGGTTTCTAACTTGGAAATAGATTGGGAATGGGAATGAGTGAGTTGTGCAAAAGCCTCTAGACATTTCAGGGTAGCTAGGACTTGTTCTTCAAAACCAGGCGTTCTTTGAGGTTGTGGTGGTGGTTGAGTCACAGCTTGACTCTGAGACTGGGGTGAAGGTGCTTGAGGAGCACCATAGCTTTGGTACTGGGGTTGCATCTGTGGTGGTCTAAAGGGTTGAACAACAGCAGGGTTACTGCTATATGTGGGTCTCGTCGGCTGACTAGGATTGGATCCTCTAGGTTGACTAGACCACTGGAAATTTGGGTGAGTCTTCCACCCAGGATTGTAAGTGTTGGAATATGGGTCATTCCTAGGTGGGGCATATCCTTGAGTAGCATTAACCTGCTCTTGGACAAACTCTGGATACTGTCCCGCCATAGGACAATATGGGGTCTCGTGAGCAGGGTCAGTGCAAATATTGCATACCAAGTTGACAGGTTTCACATGGGCTTTAGAAGATTGCCCTTGTGCCGCTATTAATAGGTCAAGTTTCTGAGACAGAGCCTCAACTTGCTTGTTTGCCAAAACTTGGGAATCCACATCATAAATACCGCCCTTTTTGGGAGGCGTTTTCTTAATTAAAGCATCATCACGGTTATTTAAAGACATCGAGGCCATGTGGAACGAATCCTCACTCAATGCTTCAAATAATGCCCACATCTCATCCTCTCCTTTACTCAAAATAGCTCCCCCACATGCAGATTTCACAGTCTGCGTGTCACCCTCAGTTAAACCTCTAACAAAAGACTCTATGATTTGCCACTTAGGTACATCATGATGGGGGCATAATCTAAGAAGCTCTTTCATTCTTTCTCAGGCTTCATGAAAAGATTCTTGTTCATGTTGGACGAAGTTTGTTATACCTCGTCGCATTTGGTGAGTTTTACCAACAGAGTAAAATCTAGACAGGAATAATTTCTGAAGCTGTTCCCAAGTAGTGATAGGGACAGGGGTTTGGAGAGTACAAAGCCAGTGTTTGGCCTTATCTTTTAAGGAAAACGGGAATAGAAACAATTTCAGGGATTCTGGATGGAAACTCTGAATTCTAATGGTCGAACAGATCCCTAAGAATTCTTGCAAATGGTCGTATGGGTTGTCTCTATCTAACCCATAAAACGTAGGAAGCATCTGAATGGTAGCATGCTTAATCTCATAGATGAGATTCTCGATGTGCGGAATTTGGATACAGGAGGGTGAATTAAAACTATTGGGCATGAAGTGATCCCTAAGAGTTTTAAGACCTTGTGGGGCTTGAATATTAGCTGCAGGTAACATGACAGTGTGTGTAGATGATTCAGCCATATCAAAATGATGCAAAGGTACGGACTCACTGGACTGTCTTTGAGAAGCTTTAGCAGCTTTCAGAGTTCTTTCTAATTCCGAGTCTATAGGAATTACGTTTAATGACAACGACCTTCTACCCCGCATAAAATGAGGTCTCCATAGATAATTAAGGAATTTAATAAGCAAAAAGTGAACAGTTAAGTTTTAGCTTTTAATTGTTATTTTAAGCGCGCGGGAGTGAAGCTCCCAATTCCTGATTTCAGCAACCTGTAGTTAGAGGAAGAAGAAAAATGAATAATAAATAACAATTATAAAATATATATAAACAGTATAAAAGAATATATCTTAAGTAATATTAACAGTATTAATATTTACGACTCAAATTAAATCAAAATATTCTTTTTAAATAAACCGTAATTTCCCCGGCAACGGAGCCAAAATTTGATCGCTTGAAAATAAGGGAGATTATTCCTTGTTAATGATCAAGATTAATATATTTATAAAACCGCGTGATTGTTAATCTCAATTCAATTGTGACTAGCGAGCACGGGTGTCGAACCACTGGGAAAATGCAGGTTTATAATAAAAGACTATTAGAATTAATTAAAGTGAAAGAATAATGTCAAATTAAGTTGGTGGTGAAAAGTGCTCCGATTGGGTCGAAGCGAAAATACCGAATTTTAATAAAACTGGTTAAAAACGTGATTACTTTAGTGGAATGAGTGGAACTTGGGTGAGAAGCCCATTGAATATCAAATATACAACTTATATTATAAAGTCCTCAATATAGTAATTATGTATGGTGGTTCTTCCAACTACAAGAAGGAAGTCCCAAAAAGATTATGAATACAGGACCGGCATGTTTATCCTTGAAAAGAATGGAATATCGCTACCCACCATAAATGGGGATAAAGCATGCTGGTTTGTATTCATACCAATAAGTACCATTGCATAATTATATAATTGCAATCACAGATGTACAATTATATGATATTATATTTAGCGATAGTGTGCGGTAAAACCTTCACAACTATGCAATCACATAATACAAATAAAGGGATGTTTATAAAATAGAATTGCATAAAGAATCCAACTTCATCCTCACCCAAGCTTGGAGTATTAGCTACACATCAATGGAGGAGAATATCCTTTATCCATGACAAGCTCTAAGGGTTCACGGGATGGAAAAAGTAAAATAAAAGCAGTAAGTAAATGACTGAAGAAATAAGGAAAAAGTGACTGAAATAAATAAATAAAAGGGCTGAAATAAATAAAGAAAATGGCGAAAGTAAATAAAGAAAAGGACTTAAGTAAATAAAGAAAATGACAATAAAAGTAAAGAATAATTCTCAAGTGAGAATTGAGCCATGCATTAAAAATGAGAAATTGCAGAAAATTAAAGTACTGAAAGTAAAAACTGTATAAGTAAAGAACAATCCTCAAGTGAGAATTGAGCCAGGCATTAAAGGAAAAATTGCAGAAAAGTAGAAATTGCTGAAAAAGTAAATGACCGAATAAAAAACAGAATTGAACTGTAACATGAAGTCTATTAAAAATAACAGAGTAATGATTCAGAGCAAAAGTCTTGAACCCTCTTTAAGTCACCTTTACACGTGTATATATAGAAATGAAATGCAAAAGACGAAAATACCCTCGAAAATATCTCAAAATATCAAGGCAGCCCGCAGCCGCCTAGGGTCTATCGATAGCGAAGTGTCGCTATCGATAGAGGGACTATCGATAGCGAAATCTTGGCTATTGATAGGCATGTGGTGATTTTGCTTTTCAATTGTAGAGATTCATTGCAGTTCTTTCGCACTTTTAATTGGCTGCTGCTGATCCTTTTTGAAATGCTCTTTAATTCGAGATGATAATCAAGGCTTTATAGGCGACGACTTCGTATTTATATAATCTGCACAGATTTCTTAAAAAAAAAGATTTTACCAATTTGCACAGATTTTATACAAAACGAGATATTAAAACACAATTATTTATATAAGAGAACACAGTAATACCTTTATTTGAGAGAATGATTGTGATACAATCACACTCCCCAACTTAGGGTTTGCTAGTCTCTTAGCAAATAGCTAGATTCTAAAGACAATGAATTTAAAACCAGAATTTGAAAAAGCCACTTTCGCAGGGAATCGCGATTGCATTGTGCATATGCAACAAGCCTTTTAAACCACTAAGTTACCCCTAGTGGACGAGTGTAGTCTCATGGGTTTGCAGAATTGATACCCACAAACATGAAATAATAAAAGAATCATGTGTTTAAAGAATTTTAAAGAATAAGAATATTATGTAAATATCAAGAGTTTCATCTACAGATATAACAATAACGTAATTGAAAATTTTTAAACACAGAAAATGTTATCTTTTACAGGTAATTAGCAAGTGTTCAATGTGTAGTGAGGATGAACTTGATAGAATCAAAATAATGCAATAAGAGTACGAGAATTAACCCTAAATAAGTTTCAACTTCAAATCCTCACTGATGGTCACTCGCAAAAGATGTTCACTCTGAAAAGGTTAGTAACCTAGAGTTCCCAAATGGAAATATACAAGTATAAAACTTATACATTAAGCTTTAAAAAATGACCAATGAAAGATGAAATAACGAAGTTATATATGCAAAGATGCAGTTCATACATAAATAAAATTTAAATAAGCAAGTAATCACAAGAGAATAGTGCACAAAATTTTGAAATCAAAAAGGTCTTTATAGGCTTGTAATGTAATTGGTTGTAACAGAAGAAAATTTTGTACTGCAAAATTAGGATGGTTTGTAAATATGTTCAAGGTTACTAACCTAAACCATCCTAAATACCCTATACTAATCCTGATAATAACTTAAAAATTCTAACAGAAGAAACGACTATAACTCCAAAAAGAATAACCACCCAAGCTCAACACTGAGCATCATTTCTCTTCTCAATATCTGCCCTCATCTCTGCCTCCGGGCCTCATCTGATAACTGATCATCCCCAGGTGGGATGTCATATCCAGCAGAAGGCTGTGGCTCGTAAAATAACGCGCGGTCGGCCTCAGAAATTGGCTCGCCGTCCACCCGTCTCCACATAGCCTGGAGCTGCGTAGAGTGCCTCTCTATCTGTATAGACTGTTTGTCAAGCTGCGCGGACTGACGGTCTAGCTGAGCTGACTGTATCTGCTGAGTCTGCATCACTGATCTCAGCCCCTCAATGACCTGAAGTAACAAATCCTGAGAGTTGGCAGATGATGCAGCTGGCATAGTAGGTGCAGCAGGAGTTTGAGCTGGAGTCGCTGATGGCTGTGAAGTAGAAGTTGGAGTAGGCTCTGATGGGTTAGCTGTCTCTGTACGTGGCCTTTTCAGCCGAGCTGCCATACTCCTAGCTATCGTAGAGGGGGTAATAGGTCCCTCACCCCATCACAATGGCTCATCAGATACAACACCCGCACCCAAGGCAAAAGAGGTAATCATCTAGGGGTACGGCATGTTGTTGCGTGGCTGTGTGACAACAAAAGTACGGATCTCGCTGAAGATCAACAAGGCGATATCCATCTCGTGGTCACCCAAGAACTCTAGCAGCAACCGTACAGACTCCACGGGGATCTGTTAATCAGTACCCCTCGCTAGCAGATTGCAGTAGAGCAGCTTATTCATAGCTGCGTATGATGGGTGCATGTTCCCGGTCGTGAAGTGCAGTCCATCGAATAACTCACGGTCCACACACACCATATCTGCACACTGACTCTCTGTCAGCTCTAAATAACTGCCCTCCACCTCTGTCGTGAGTGGACGCTCGCACCCCAAGTAGGTAGCGATGTCTTCTGGAGTAAACTGGACAATGCGGTCTCCAACCTCGGCCCTGAGTGTCTGTGGCTGATCCTCTGCCATGTGTGCTGATGTATAGAACTGACGCACAACATTGGCCATATAACCTGCGCCTTTCCTCAGCCAGGTGCTGAGGTGGCTGTCCTGTAGGGTCTCCACAAGCAAGCCTACATATCTGAAGGCTTTTGGGTCGACATATCGCTCGACATTGAAGTTTTTCGCTGACAGGATCACTAGCCACGGTTTCGGAGCTCGACGGATCGGTAATCTCTTCGACCCAGCCTCGGTCTCTGCGTAGCTCTCAAACTTGCGAGTCATGCGAGGCTCGCCAGTCTCGCCAATATCAGGGTGCTCATAAATAAACTCCTCCTCCACAAACTGTGAACTAGCTGGAGGCGCACTCTCTGGTGGCTGTACAGATGATTGCCCTCTAGATGAGGGTCTCCGAATGGGGACTGCTGGCATCTCGGACTCAGAACTGTCCGAGGTATCTGGCTGTGTGCGCTGGGCCTTGCCCCTGCTCGTATCAGTAGACCTCCTCGTTCTCTGAACCGGCTCCTGGAATGCCACGCCCTTCTCTCGTGGCCTGCTAGTGGTCTTTTGGCGTACCATAGCTCTGTACAGATTGATCACAATATACCCACAACAGCAGTCACAACCACAGTCATAATAATTTAACAAAACAAGCATAATATGATTTATTCCATAAACTACGGAACTCAACCATAACTTTGCAACAGCCTAACCTCCAGGCTATATTTATCAACACCTCCAAACACACATACAGCAGCATGCATGCCCATGCATAGCCTAACGTCCAGGCTTTACCACAACTCCACCCCCGCCTATCATCTAAGCATTAATCCCAACTCGATGCAGTGTAACAGGCATAACAAGGACTAGTGTATTATAATAAATGTCAAAACTCAAAACCCAACATATTATTATCAACTTTTACATGCAAATCCTACGTACGTAAAGTCCTTATGCTATTAAATATTGAACAAAACTAAGCCATTTAAGAAAAGTTCAAAGTTTTAGAAAGGGAAGGGGAACTTACGAAGTGTCAGGAATGAGGAAGTTGCCGGACTAACTACCCTCAATGGAATGACTGGAGTGGTAAATGACGTCCGAATGCAGGGAAACAAAAACACTTTCTGATCGGTCAGAAACGTGCCAAATGTTGCGAGGAACGGAATGAATGTGAGTTTAAGTGAAATGGTGGCCTGAGGTGATCAGAAAGTGAGTTTGAAGGTGGAAAGTCGCGGTGGCAATGGAGGTTTTCCGGTGGAAACAGTGGAGGAAATGAAGAGTTTCGCGCGGGGAAAGACCTTTTCAGGCAAAAGTACGCGATCTCTATCGATAGCGAGATAGCGCTATCGATAGCTAGTGTTCTCTGACCGCGAGTAACTTTTTTATTTTTTTGAATTTGAGACCTCTATCGATAGACATGAGGTCTATCGATAGCGAATTTGAGATTTTGACTTTTTCAAAAATGGCTTATTTTATACTAAACTTCACAATAAACATACACTTTATACTAAAAAATGTACAAGAGACACCTTGTTACCCATGGCTGCTAAGTTATCTAAAAAATTGGCAACTTTTAAGCTCAAAATAGGGTACTACGGGGGTCTTATACTCTAGAAATAATATACACGGCACAAAGACTCGAAGAAAATGGCTTTGAATCATTTTTCAAAAGTTGCACATTTATTCTCGACTGATTATCCAGTTATTTGCATTCTAAAATACGCACGATTAAAGCATTTACGCAAGGTATAACAGATAAGCAATAACCAAGGACTAAACTGAATTGATGAATATTTGAGTCCCACAAATGATCGAATGGTTCAAAATTTGCTTTATTTGTCGCCAGTCTCCACTTTATACAGGTTTTTATAAGATATTCTAATTTGCCAAATATGAAGATTAAACCAAGTTCGTGTATGTGTAAGATTGAATACAAGCTAATCACAGTAAAGATACACTTAATGTATCAAGAATAAACAAACAGATATGATATAAATGCAAGAATAAACTCACAGTTTTACACATATTTATTTATCAAAATCTATACAAATAATCATTATACAAACAAATGGTATAATATGTACACCAGAATGAGAAACAATAAATGATTATATATATAACAATTTACATGAATAAAATAAATCAATCATAGAAAAGAGAATATACAAACCCTCCCCAACTAGAAGTAGACATTGTCCTCAATGTTGCAAGGATGTCACGACTAAACGAGTGTGTAAGAACAAGGGAAAGGGTGGGGGGGCTAAGTTTAACGTCTTCCGCCAGAGGTGAAATTCCACTTTGGTCAAACTGATAGGTTGGGTCTTCCAAACTGACAGACTCAATTACCAAACCATCCCTAATGCCCTCATTATCGGTTATACCCTCAATAAACGGCTTAAGCCTTTGTCCATTCACAGAGAAGGACAAACCAGTTCGAGGATTTCTAATTTCAACAGCACCGTGAGGAGTAACTCTAGTCACTACAAAGGGTCCATCCCAGCGAGATCTAAGCTTACCAGGAAATAACCTCAATTTGGAGTTAAACAGCCACACCTTCTGATTTGGTTCAAATGATTTTCTATTGATGTGTCTGTCATGAAACTCTTTCATTTTGGCTTTAGAGATTTTAGAACTCTCGTAAGCCTCATTCCTAATCTCTTCGAGCTCATTTAAATGAAGCTTGCGGTGAGAACCCGCTTCCTTCATTTCAAAATTAAATTTCCTAATGGCCCAAAGTGCTTTGTGTTCTAGCTCGACAGGGAGATGACAAGGTTTTCCATAGACTAAACGGTATAGAGACATACCAATAGGGGTTTTAAATGCAGTCCTATAGGCCCACAATGCGTCTGTTAGGCGCAATGACCAATCTTTACGATCAGTCTTGACAGTTTTTTCTAGGATATGCTTAATTTCCCTATTCGAAACCTCTACTTGCCCGCTAGTTTGAGGATGATATGGGGTTGGAACTTTGTGAGTGATTGAATATTTAGCTACGAGCGTTGCAAAGGGTCTATTATTAAAATGTGACCCTCCATCACTGATGATGGCCCTTGGAAACCCAAACCTAGAGAAAATGTTCTCTTGAAGGAATTTCAACACCACCTTGTGGTCATTGGTCCTAGTGGCTACTGCTTCTACCCATTTAGACACGTAATCTATAGCCACTAAGATATATTCGAACCCATGTGAAATAGGAAAAGGTCCCATGAAGTCGATGCCCCAAACATCGAAAACTTCGACGATTAAAATAGGGTTAAGAGGCATCATATCCCTTCTAGACATAGAACCCATTCTCTGACAATTCTGGTAGGACTTACAGAATTCCAATGCATCTTTAAATAAAGTGGGCCAGTAGAACCCACACTGCAAGACTTTAGCGGCAGTCTTTTTCCCGCTAAAGTGTCCTCCACAAGCTAAAGTGTGGCAGAACTTCAAAATGTCTTGCATCTCACCTTCTGGAATACACCTACGTATAACCTGGTCAGCACAGTACCTAAACAGGAGAGGATCTTCCCAATAATAAAATTTTATCTGAGAAAAGAACCGATCCTTTTCCTGTTTCGACCAAAGAGATGGTACAAGGCCTGTGGCATGATAATTCACTATATGAACGTACCAAGGTAAAGTAGAATGAGTGACGGCAAAAAGCTGCTCATCAGGGAAAGAATCCCTAATAGGCGTGGGGTCGCTCTCGTCTTCTATTACTATCCTAGAAAGGTGGTCAGCAACTACATTCTCAGATCCTTTTTTATCCCTGATCTCAAAATCAAATTCTTGCAATAAGAGAATCCACCTAATCAGTTTAGGCTTCGTCTCTTTTTGAGAGAGCAGGTACCGTAAGGCGGCATGATCTGAGTACACAATGGTCTTCGATCCCCAAAGATAGGATCAGAATTTATCAAGCGCAAAAACTACTACAAGCATTTCTTTCTCAGTCGTAGTGTAATTTAACTAAGCTTCATTCAAGGTTTTGCTTGCATAGTATATAATATATGGGGCCTTATCTACCCTCTGACCCAACACGGCCCCCACAGCATAATCAGAGGCATCACACATTAGCTCGAAAGGAAGTGACCAATTAGGAGCTCGCATGATAGGTGCCGAGGTCAACATTAAACGCAACTTATTGAAGGACTCTAAACAGGCTTTATTAAATTCAAACTCTACATCTTTAGCAAGCAGATTGCACATTGGTTTTGCTATTTTGCTAAAGTCTTTAATAAAACGCCTGTAAAACCCTGCATGTCCAAGGAAAGATCGGATTTGCCCAACAGTAGTGGGAGGAGGTAATTTTGCAATTAAGTCAACCTTAGCTTTATCAACCTCTATTCCCCTACTAGATACTATATGCCCAAGCACGATGCCCTCACGAACCATGAAATGGCTCTTCTCCCAACTAAGAACAAGATTAGTCTCACAACATCTCTTAAGTACTTTTGAGAGATTAGACAGGCATTCATCAAAAGAAGGACCGAAAACAGAAAAATCATCCATAAACACTTCCAAATATTCTCCTATCATGTCAGAAAAGATAGAAGTCATACATCTTTGGAACGTGCTCGGGGCATTACATAGGCCAAAAGACATACGCCTAAATGCAAATGTCCCGAATGGACAGGTAAATGTAGTTTTCTCTTGATCCTCGGGGTAAACCGCTATTTGGTTATACCCTGAATATCCATCTAAGAAGTAATAGAAACTCTGCCCAGATAACCTCTCTAAAATTTGGTCAATGTAAGGCAGTGGGAAGTGGTCTTTCCTAGTCTTGGAATTTAACTTTCTATAGTCTATACAGACTCTCCAACCAGTGGTAGCTCTTGTAGGGACTAAAATACCCTCCTCATTTGCTATAACAGTAATCCCAAACTTCTTAGGAACCAATTGATTAGGGGAAACCCACTCACTATCAGAAATTGGGTAAATGATACCCGCATCCAATAATTTTAACACTTCCTTTTTAACTACCTCTTTCATATTCGGGTTTAACTTACATTGGGCATCTCTTGAAGGATTCGCACCTTCCTCAAGGTGAATACGGTGCTGGCAGATTGATGGGTCTATACCCTTTAAATCAGCGACCGACCATCCTATGGCTAATCTATGCTCTTTCAAAATAGATAACAGCTTATCTTCCTGTTCTAAATTCAATGAAGATGATATTATGATAGGCAATGTGTCACTACTACCCAAAAAGGCATACTTGAGATTAGCCGGCAGAGGCTTTAACTCAAGTTGCGGCGGAGACTCAAAAGACGTAGGGGAAGGGACACTGGCAATAGACGGAAGTGGCTCAACCCTAGGTCTCCAGGGAAATTTTTGTACAGAGGAGGTAGAATCTAAGACAAGATTCACCTCCATGAATGAATGCTCTAGGTCATGGTCTTCGAACCCAAAGTAATTAAGACATGTTTCTAACGGGTCCTTGGACAGAAGATAAGGTGTAGCTTCCTCTACCACTTTATCTATGATATCTACAAAAGAACAATCCTCAAAGTTATGAGGTTGATTAGCTACACTATAAACCTGCAGCCTTGTTTTCATGTTTCCAAAAGACACCTTCATTATGCCAGTCCTACAGTGAAGGACTGCATTAGCAGTTGCCAAAAGAGGACGTCCTATTATCACAGGGATTTGAGGCCTAGTAATATCAACGGGCTCCATATCTAAGACGATAAAATCTGCAGGAAAGACAAACGAATCTATCTTTACCAAAACATCCTGCAGTATCCCTCTAGGTACCTTAGTGGACCTATCTGCAAATTGGAGGATCGTAGGTGTGGTTTGGAGTGTTCCAAGTTCCATTTTGGCGTAAACTGAATATGGAAGAATATTCACACTCGCACCAAAATCAACTAACGCTCTATCAATGAAATGACTTCCTAAGAAGCAAGGTATAGTTGGCGTTCCAGGATCTTTTCTCTTAATTGGAGCTTGGAATTGACACACAGCACTAGCTATGTCAACAGGAGTTATGGTTTTAGACAGATGAACGCGCTCATTGCGTTGCTGTGTGCACATTTCCTTCAAAAATTTAGCATATGAAGGAATCTGTTTAATGGCATCTAATAGAGGTAGATTGATATAAACACTTTTAAACACCTCTAACATATCTGACATGCTAGCCCCTTTCTTCGCTCTCCTCTCAGGAGCAATCAGCGCAGATGGGAATGGGGCTTTTGGCACATAAGATACCAACGGATCGTCTAATGCTGCGGGAAAGTTATCCCTCGAAGCTTCAGACTCTATCTCTATTGCAGGCTCTTTATTTTTTTCTCTCTCTTTCTCCCCAACTTTATTGTCTACCACTTTCCCACTTCTCAAGACTGTAACAGCCTTAACATCCTCATTACATTGTGGGTTCTGAGAAGTAGAACACTCAGCTACAAAAGCTCCATTAGGATTGACAACAGCCTGACTCGGGAATTTCCCTTCCTCTCTGCGACTAAATGAAGCCGATAGTTGACTCATTTGGGTTTCTAACTTGGAAATAGATTGGGAATGGGAATGAGTGAGTTGTGCAAAAGCCTCTAGACATTTCAGGGTAGCTAGGACTTGTTCTTCAAAACCAGGCGTTCTTTGAGGTTGTGGTGGTGGTTGAGTCACAGCTTGACTCTGAGACTGGGGTGAAGGTGCTTGAGGAGCACCATAGCTTTGGTACTGGGGTTGCATCTGTGGTGGTCTAAAGGGTTGAACAACAGCAGGGTTACTGCTATATGTGGGTCTCGTCGGCTGACTAGGATTGGATCCTCTAGGTTGACTAGACCACTGGAAATTTGGGTGAGTCTTCCACCCAGGATTGTAAGTGTTGGAATATGGGTCATTCCTAGGTGGGGCATATCCTTGAGTAGCATTAACCTGCT
>JAESVK010053711.1:0-16068 GCA_017140935.1 Hamamelis virginiana | reverse complement strand
TGTTGAGAGAAAAGTATTGAGAGAAAATCACAAAACTCTGTATTAAGTTTCTTGCTATAATCAATGTACAAAGAGATCATTATATAGGCTAGACCCTATACATAATATGGAAACTATACAGAAATTAGAAACTATGGTAAAATAGAAACTACTACGGTAAAATAGAAACTACTATATACATTAACAACTCGTACCAGTAAGAGAGAGGAATCTATCACCAGAAAAGCACCGCCAGACAGACCTTTGGCTCCTTTGGTAAAGGTAAAGCAACTTCATTTAAAGACCCCCAAATTGCTCTTAAAAGAAAACATATCTACTTTCTTTACCATTTTCCTTTTTTATTATTATGTTTTTTTGGACAGACATATGATTGATTTTATTTTATTTTATTTTTCTTAACCAGACACATGATTCAATGATAGCTGTTATTGTCTAATGCGTGGACCCCATTGAACAAGATTCAAATATAATCCAACATCGATCTATGATTACCCCATCCATCCGTCCAGTTAATTTGTTTATCGATTTATATAGTAATGGATAGGATTATATATAAACGAGTTGAGCTGAAATGAATTTTGCACTATTCAAATTAATTAGCTTATTAAAATAAGTATTTAAGTTTGAACCGATTTTTATATAAGTCCGATCAAATCAAGCTTTGAATTTTTTGAATTTGCATGGCTTGTATATTATCAAATTTGTTCACGAATAATTTGGTTCATTTGCAAATTTAAATTTAAAGAAAGTTAAAAAATCAATATACATTTAAAAATAAAATTCCTAAAGAATTACTTCTATACATTGGGCCTGTACTAGAAACCAGGAGCAAGAAAAAGCCTTATATATATATATATATATATACACACACACACACTAGTACTGACCCCCATGATACGCGGCAACACAAATAGAATTACAAATAGTGAATTAATTAGCACAACAATAAAATGAAAAAAAAAATGTTTACTTTTTATTGAAGTACAATACATAAAAATCAAATTCATTTTAGTGTAAAAAATTATGAAATTAATAAAAATTCATTAAATATTAATGTGAGGAAGGAATCTTATGAAATAAAGCACAACTAATTCAACTCTTCTTCAATTGTTTGCCTGCAATATTTGTCATATATCTGTAAAAAAAAAAAAAAAAAAAAAAATTTAAAAATTTTTAAAAAAAAAAAAAAAAAAAAAAAATTTACAATTTTTAAATAAACCATACATAATAATGAGGTAAAATATATTTAAGAATCAAACACCTTGTAATTTTCATGTACACTGACATGTACTTTTTTTTTAAGCTCGTGTTTATGACGCCTATAGTGCATCTTAAAGTGTTAATTTTTTTGAAATATGATAAACCAATAATGGATGTTAGAACATATTTTCAAAATTACCTGCAATATTTGTCATATATCTGTAAAAAAAAAAAAATTACAATTTTTAAATAAATCATATATAATAATGAGGTAAAATATATTAATTTCATTGTATATTAAGAATCAAACACCTTGTAATTTTCATGTACATTGACATATACTTTTTTTTTAAGCTCGTGCTTATGATGCCTATAGAACTGCATCTTAAAGTGTTAATTTTTTTGAAATATAATAAACCAATAATGGATGTTAGAACATATTTTCAAAATGTTACCTTCTTGATGTATGCGTACTCTTTATTTCTTTTTTTCTTCAAAACAAGCATTATAAACACGTGTTTTTCTTCAATACACATATTTTTATTCGAAACACGTGTTGCTCTCCCTGCAGTATTTTTCCTTTAAAAAAATAAACAATTTTCTAACTTGCATTATATGAATATGGTAATTGTATATAAATTTCAATCTGTTTATTTCTGCACTTACTGTTTCGCAATTAGTTTTTTCAATTCACGCTTCACTAATTTCTTCAGTTGTATCTTATCAACGTTTACTGCACACTTCCACCCTAGACTGAAAATTGTAAAATGTCTAACCTGAATATTCAAAACATAGATATATATTAGCGACATGGTAAAATGTGTAACAATTATATTCTGATTGTATGGATCCTATGTATACCTTATTATTAGCCACAATTTGATTAGATAAAGGTTTCTAATCCTCAAACTCATCCCAAAAAAAATGGTGAGAAATATTTCCACCAATTCCTGTAATATATATGTTCTTAAATTGTAAAATAGACATTGTGATTTGCCTACAGACCAAAACGCAATCCAATAGATAAATACAACACATGGTAACAAAAGATATACCAAATACATGTAATCACTATATTTTTTAAATTTTTTTCTAACATATAGTATTATAGAACTTCATTTTTCAAATATGACATAAATCACATGAGTTTAAAATGCATATAATAAAGATTTCATAAAACTGCATACTATAAAATAAACACAATAAGACAAAAGAAATAATATTTTTAATGTTTAAGTGGAAAAAAACTTTAAATTGTATCTAAACAGTATAAAAAAATGTGCTCAAATGTGGGAATTTCCATTTACTAACCCGGATCGTTTCATTCAAATATAATCTGCAAAAATAAATTTGAGTTAGCATAATGTTTATAATATGCCAATGTGAATGAAAAAATAAAGTCAAGGAAAATGGACACAATTAATTTTTTATTTACCTTAGGCCAATAGAATAAATTTCAGTCCTTATCTTGATTTCCATTTTTCAGGTTCCGCTTCACTTCATCCAACGTCGTTGAAAAAATGATATCTTCTCCGAGTTGATCTAAAACTCTCATCAAATTAAGTATTCATATTTAAACCTTTTGTTTTGAGCTTTTCATTTACAATTATTTTTGATCACGAAGCTGGAAGTGTGCTAATTATTGCATGAACTAAGATAGCACGGTGTACACCAAAACCTCTATATTTAAGCTCTTTGTATATATGTTTCTCTTTAAGAACATGATCTCGCACGACTGAATTTGGATCCATTACATCTTTCTCCAATTGTATCCACAAAGGTTACACATCGCGTTCATCTTCTTCTAAGAATTCCATCAGTTTTATGGAAGAGGTTGGTTTGAGTTCTCTAATTATATTTTCTTTCGCTAAATCCCAACATGATGGTAATGTCTTCAAAATTGCATCCATTAAATACTGTTCACTAATCTTATACCCATAATCTTGCAAAGTTTAAACATATTTTATTTATCTTAAGGCATGCTTATACACAGGAGTCACCTATTTTAAACACTTAGTTTCAATACTGTTGAATATTTTCCTTAAGGCATGCTTATACCCATTATCTTGCATTTCGTTCTGCTCGTAGAAAACACTTACCGGAAAACATGTTTTAAAAAAATGGCAAAATTCATTTGAATACAAGTTTTTAATAGTTTGATTCGTTTTCTTTAAACAAATAATAATAATAAAAAATTAAAAAAAAATTAAAATAACACTAAACTATAGAAACTGAGAATATTATTTTACTACTCCCTCAAAATTGGCCGTTTCAAAAAAAAAAAAAAAAATTCAGAAAATAAGTTTTAAAAATGCATTTCAAACATCTTCACATTCCCAAACATGTTTTCAGCTAGCATTGCTTTCTATTTTTTGCAATTCCGAGGATAGAAACCAGTGTTCAAACCAAACAAGCCCTCTCTTGTACATCATAACCATGTTACCTTTGCACTATGCAATATTATATTTTAGATGCTTCTACCATAATTAAAAAGGGTGGTTCAAAAACAAAAATAAAATAAAATTGGCTTTTGTCATTGCAATTTCTAATTATTTGCACACATTAATTTATGAACCTACTTTAACAATAGAGAAAAAAAATACAATATTAAAAAATAATAATAATAAGGAAAGAAAGAAAACCCATCCCAAGATTAAGTGGTTAAAAATCTCAAAGCTTGAAATGGTATAATTGAGGCATATTATAAAATTATATAATAATAAAATCTCAAAGCTTGAAATGGGCCACATTGATGTAATATGTTCTTTTTTTGGATCCCTCTTTACTACAAAATTATTTAATGTTTTTTTCTACCCCCTAACATGCTTCTGTTGTCTCTCAAATAAATTACATAATAATAGCCCACAATCAATAGGATTTTACATCATCAACCAAGCTGAGAATTGAGAAGTGAGTCTATTATTGGGCCGGCCACGTGGCAAAGTGACAGCATTTGATGGGTTGGCCACGTGGGATCATTCATACCATCTACTACATATTACAACCATTATATATTTATATGCAAGTAACAATTCATTGGTGCCCTTAGTTAGCATATCTTAGGTGTGATTTTTTTTTTCTTCTTGATCTTTGGCCTTGGATATGATTCTAAATCTCCAATTTGATAAAGGTTGGATTCAAAATTTGGGATATAATCACTTGGAGATTTTATTGGAGTATCTAATAGTCCTGATGGATAGCTAGCCAAGAAAATTTAGCTGGTTTTGAATTTGGAATGTCTAAATTTTTCAGATTGATGGTTTGAACCCACGTCGATCTCTGACACCTTCCAACTTTCTTAAAATTAAAAATTAAATTTAGTTAAGGTTCCAAATTAAATTTCACTAAATACCCTACTTATTTTAAGTCGCATTTGAGAGAGAGAAAATCATAGTTCATGTTGACACAACTATGCAGGTGAATAAGAATAATGTGGTAATGGCACACATATTGGACCGTACTATGCTCTACTATTTTATAAATTTATGCTAATGATTAATAAACATGATATTGGTATTGCACTTTATGTCAACCGATCCCAATACACGTCTATCCACATACGAATTTTGCTTCCATTAACAACTACTTGTCAATACCAAACACATTACGAGCTCAGTATTTTAAAAAATTTGGACGCAAATTAATGTCTAAATTAACATTATTTTACTATAATTAAATTCTTCTAAAGATGTAGAAATATTAAACAAACTCCATCATCCATATATACAATAGCCTGCATATATAGTGTGATACACAAATCACCATAAAAAAAAAAAAAAAAAATCTCGATAAGATGTATATTAAATAGGATATAGGCACGAACTATTATAAGGTGCACCTTATATAAAATTGTGAAAGATGACCTGGTTAGGCCAATTATAAAACAGAATGTAAAAAATCGGCCATTGGATTAAATATGCTTCTTATTCATGTCATGTATGTCAAAAATCATGGTTTCTGAAAATTTTCATTATAAAAATTAAATTATGTGATTCTTTCTTTCTTCAAAAAATTGCCATAAGTTTTTAAGTGTTTTTTTTCCCCCCATAAATCGACCGTTAGATCGCTGAGATTTTTGGTACACATGACATGCATAAAAAGTATCTAATCTGAGGATCGATTTTTCAAAATCTATTTTACAATTGATTCAAAGCATGAATCAACTTACACAATTTTTTACTAGATGCACCTTATAATAGACTCTTTTTAAATATAATTATATGATGTTATTCAACTAAGCTAAACGTGGGTTCAGTAATTTTTATTCAATTAAAAATTCGAAATGGGACTCGAATGTTGCCCAATTTTCTTCCTATCCATGATGCTATTCGAGTCCAATAATGCGAAAAATCCATTCCTTCTTTCATCATGAAATTGTTTTATTCGAATTAATAATGCATGGGTCTAGATCACGTCAAAAGAATATGAAAACCGTTGATTTTATGGGAAAAAAAACAAAAAATATAATAAAGAAATATTTAAACTTTTAAGAGAGAACTTTTGGGCCAGCCGCATAATTACTTTAATTATAATATATGATGATATTCAATGTTGTAGACATTTTCATAATAGATTGATAAATATATGAAGGGCCATGGTCACTATTTTAGTTTTGAAAGAAGTGGCTAAGACGGAGAGTCGATCATGTCAAACATTCATCAACTTGACATAAAATAAGCATTAGGTAACCTCAAAAACTTCAAAATTTCAACAAAGAGCTAGTTGGGTATGAGTAGGTTGAACTTCACATAAACATTTTGTGTACAATTGTTAACTTTTGAAAGTCATCGATACAATATTTCATCTATGTTAGGGTATAGCGTGAGGGTGTCAATATTTTCTTTTTATCTTTTATTTTTAATTTTTTATGTCAAGAAATGCATTGGGCTTATGAGCTACACAACAGGAGATATTTCTCTCATTTTTTTAAACCCTTCTCACCCTAATGAAGGTAGGACTCGAATCCATTATTAAAGGGATTGAAATTCCTATAAGACAACCATTAATCATATATTATATTTCTTATCTGGTTAAAAAAATAAGATACCAAAAAAATAAAAATAAATCATAAGATGGTTTGTTACGTGGGTATATTTTCTGGGAAATATTCATTTTTTTTTTAATTTCTTTTAAATATAAGAACATTATAATATATCAAATTATGTACAAGAGTATCAGCATGAGGTTAGAATCGGAGACATATAGAATAGACTTTTCTTCTTTGAGTGAGTAGATATTTTAGTGCTTGTGTGAGGTCATGAATTTGTGGGGATGGGTGGGCCTGTGAATAATGTATGGCCCAATTACTTGCCTGAATTCGCCCAGAGCCCAGAGAGGCAAATTAGAATAGGGAGCGGATGTTGACACACCCTCAAGCTATTAGCCCACCCCCACCAATTTTGATTTTTTACCATTTTAAGAAAACTAGCCGCGCTGTCCACTAGAAAACATCATTTTGAACAACTTTGTAGAAGAAAGTTTTTCCAAAATCTATCATTTAAGAAAACTAGCCGCGCTGTCCCCACCATGTTATAGCTTTATGCACTCCACTTATTAAAAACTATGATATTTGTAATTAACAAAAAACATAATAGCTTTTTTCAGATACTAACTGTTGGATCATTATGATTTTTGACATGAGGAGTGCATAAGGCTATAGCAAGAATATAATGACTAGTATAATTAGAATTTTGGTTATTTTGATCATTGTACTGGTATACTATTTCCCAAGGGCAACTTTTGTATTATGAATAATATGGAATGAAGAACTTTCAAAGAAGCTTAAGGTCTATATATTTATGTCATTGCAACCATATAATTTAAAAGGAGGAATGCATTTGGCCAGAAGAAAAGTTCAAATAGCACTAACACTCTTATATTTGGAGTTCGAAATCTCTTACTAACACTCTTATATATAAATTGATATATGATATTTTGATATTTAATCTGAAAAGAAAATTTTTTGAATAAGTGTTTATAATCTCAATCTCTCTTGCACTAACGAATGAAAATCAATATTGTTCTGTCCTTTCGAGAATAATTAATAAGATATATTATTTGTTTTCTAGTAGCATGCTATAAGAAAGGATGAAGCCATGTGTAAGTGAGGAGTGGCAATTGCCCTCCTCAAAATTTTTTAAATCCATTTTATATCCTATAAATTATTAAAATTTTGAGGGCGGCCGCCCCCCCCTTCAAATTTTTTTACTTCCTTTATTTTATTCTCCTACCCTTCTCATTTTTTAATTTGTTGTTGATAAATATGGTTAGAGTTTGATTTGCCATTATAAGAATTAGGCAAATCCTTAATAGCTTCATGGATGAGATAGCTTGGTTTTATTTATTGATTAGTGCATTTGATAGTCTTGATAAGAGTATCTCCAATGGTATATTATTTGAGCTCTTATTGCCAATGGTATGCCATTTGAGCTCTCATTGCCAAAATTTGACATTGGCATCCAAATAAGTTGCTCCAATAATGTGTCATTTGGGATGCCAAATTTTGGCAATGATACATTGGACCATCAAATTTGGCACCTCAAATTGCAATTGCCATTTGTGGCAAGTCATATTTTCCCTTAAGAAAAAATGAAAATGAAAAAAATATAACATTAATGCATTTGAGCAAATATGCGCCAAAATTTAACATTGACACCATTTGAAGTGTCAAAGTTTAGCATTATCACATCAAATGACATGAATGCATTGGAGATGCTCAAATGTATGAACCCATCATACAATGCATTCGAAAGATAGGACCTCATTAAGGATAATGGTAAATGTATTGAATTAAAATATTGTTTATCAAATATCAATAAATTATAATATTTTATAATTTTTTCTACCACAAACTAACGAAATAAAAATAAATAAATAATAGTATTCTCAATTTTTTAAATTAAAAATAAACTATTAACAATTAATTAAAATCCACTCCCTCACCTGAATTCTTGACTTCTCCCCTAACCATAAGATTTGAATTCAAAACCCTAATCCCATTCATATCATGCCAATATTACTATGCTACAAGAGTTGACCTTTAAACTTATTAAGACACGTTCCTAGCTAACACGTGATAAAGTCATTGTCATGCAAGTAAGAACTCCAACCGTGGGGGTTTGACTCGAAGTTAGCATTTAATGTGGAAATCACCACATCTCGATCTAACAGTGAGCCAAGTAGACCCCTTGCCGCAATAGGAAAAATATCATGTCAACATATAGACATACGTGACATTGATAGATCCAGTTCCCCCCAGCTAGTGTGAAGAGTAGTAGCTTTCACACTTAATATTTATTGACCGTTTACATTAATTTTTTTCAAAATTATTTTTAATATAAGAACTGTTCTCTCAGATGTTTATTTCATATGTTTCTTTAAAGTTATATTCAAACTATATCTTCACATACTAAATTTTTGTATTAAAAGTGATTGATATAAAGATTTCGACAAAAGTTGGGACCTGACAAAAGTTAGGATCATGTAGTTTTTGTCACTATCACTTCTAATCATGTTCCACGAAACCATTGAAATGGGGCAACTACCTCCCCTGGATTTTTTGTTTTAAAATTTTATACCTCATAACTCTTTAAAATATTGAATTTGCCTACCTTGAATTTTTTTTATCCTTTTTATTTTACCTTCCTACCCCTCTCTCTTTTTCCCCCTCCTTATAAAAGCTTTATTCCCACCTTCAAAGCCCCAATATCTCATTTCGACCCGACACATTCAATTGACAAATAATAACTTAGTTGTGATTATTAAGAGAAGGGTATTTGATAGCGTTGATAATAAAGTCATCATACAACTCTTTTAAATTAAAGATGGACCAGGCATTGTTGAGAACTATTGTAAATGTATTAAATTGAAATATGATTTATTAAATGTTAATGAATTATAAGTTTTTACAATTTTTTCTACCTCAAACTAATACGATAAAAGAAATATTTGAACAAAAGTATTTTCAATTTTTTGAATTGCGATAAAGTACTAACAACTAACTAAAATTTGCATCTCATGAACTAAATTCCGGGCTTTCTTCCTTGCTTCTAATATAAAAATTTTGCATACTATTCTATCACCCCTCAAGCAATCTAGAAGTAATTATCACTATTTCTCTTAAATTAAGTAAAATTTTAAGTTTTAAAAGTGATTTAAAGAAAAATTAATACAAACAGGACACTACTCATTTCTCCTCTCCTAACAAAATTATGTTGGTACCATTTAATGCGAAGCAAGTCAACTCAGCATCTAATGGGTCCCATTATTTGTACTTTTTTTATCCTTTCCCCTGCTTGAATAAATCTAAAATACCAATCCTTGACCATATTTTTTCTCCATAGCATGAAAATGACATGCAACCTTTTCCTTTTTATACTTTATAGGAAGAAAAATAAAAAGGATGGAGCGACTACAAAGTTATTGTGCTCAACCAATTATAGAAGACTTTTTGAGGCAAGACCTTATATTGATGAATTTGTCAAATAATTTAATTATCTAAAGTCACGAGAGTTTAAAAATAGGGTTTTATACTAATAGGACCCTGTTATAAGATGCCTATACCAATAGGTCCCTAGATTTTTGGTGATACATGATCATGCAGTTTTAGTGCAGAAAAAGACACAATTGTCCTTATGTGAATTTATTCCATATTTGGAGGTTACCAAATTAATTTTTAAATGTCCATATCTAAATTCCTATCTTGCCCTATATTTCGACAATTTTGAAATTTCAAATTTTGATATTGCTATCCATGCAAGATTTTCGGATAGCAAATGATTAGCAAAATCATTTTCAAAAAGAAATAAGCATATTTAGCTTTGATTATTTAGAAAATTTTACATAAATGAAAATATACAAAAAATCATTGAGTCAAGTTTCATAACTCTATTTCTTGAAGCATACTGGATTTAAACATACGTAAACATACATGACCATAACCATACTGTCCATGCAAATTTCAAACCAAATAACTATATATGTTCAAAAACTCCAAAATAAGCATAGAGAGATACATGACCACTCTCATACCTATTTAAAACCAAATAACCATGTTAAATAACTGCAGAGATATATGACTCATAGTATAAAAAAATCATAATTTTTTTGTAAATCAAAATAAGATATGCATGACTCAAATGTTTGAAAATATAGAGTGAAGTTTTACAGAGAGCCATGACTCTCTGTAAAAACTCCAAAAAATCATAACTTTTTTGTAAATCAAAATTAGAGATGCTTGACTCATAAATGTTTGAAAATATAGAGTAAAGTTTTACAGATATTCATGACTCTCTGTAAATCTTGATACCACAATTACATGCAAAATAGCAAGCACCACAACATGTGAAGCATTTATAATTATCATTACACAACAAATCATATCTAAAAGTCAGGAAATCTTACCTATGTATTTGTGTATAGGTATACATATATCATTAATCTACTTTACGAATTAAACGTTGGAAAATATAATTTTTGGATTTGCACAGATACAAGTATCTCTGCAAATATTGAGCTTTGTGGATCAAAATCGGGATTGTTTTGAAAGCTTCTAGAGTGAGGAAAGGTTCTTAGCCTTATCCTGAAAAAATAACTCTATCATTATTGCATATATAATTTAAGTGGCTATCTTTCTTCAAGCGAGAGAGAGGATCCAAAAACCATCGCCCAAAGGTGCTCATTGAGCCGGTCACCGGTGGCTATAAGAACCATTTCTCACTTGTGATGTGAAGCCGCATTTTTCTTTTCCAATTTTTTTTTGTGTTCAGTGAGTATATCGAGATTTTCTTAAGAGAGAAGGTAGCCCTTTGTCACGAGTTAGACTCGAACCAGCCTAAAGTCACCCATGCCTTTTCCTCTTTACTTTCTATATTCCCATATGCAATGATGAAGATGAAGTACTTTGGATCAGGAGAATTCTAAAACTACGGAACCAATTGGCTTCACACCAAGGGAACAATATCCTGAGCAACAACCCCAACAGTTTAGAAGATATCTTGAGAAAAGCTATCACTGGTGTACCCTATATGTACTCCAGTTTATTCAAATCTCATTTCAAAATTCAAAAAATATTTCATATTACTAACCAATCAGATTATATTTTAAATCAAAGAGTTTCTAAAAAAATGTGCAAAATAAATAAGATAATATTATAATAAGAATTGCAGTTTAAAATATGAAAGGGTATATTAGACAATTTATTAACATGGGTTGATTTTAAATTTAACTTAGAGGGGCCTATCGGTATAGGATCTTATGATTTGGACTTAGTTCTAATAAAAACTATTTTCGGGATCCTATTAATCATTTTCCCTTAAACGTATTTGAATCATTAAAGGTAAAATATTAGCTTTTCATGACATGTTGAAAACTTTACTAATTACTAATTACTATTCAATGAGACTTTGTCGGCGCATAATTAGTAAATTATAGGCAATAAACTTTTCTAAAGAAGTCTTTTTAATTTAACTTTTTTTTTTAATTTTTAATATTTTTGGTTAACAATAAGGTAATTCCATCCCCATAAGGAATCAAGAATAATTTGGACATATGCATACCATAGTCTGCAAACTTTCTTCCATGATCACTTTACATAGTGTTTTATAGAAAAAGAATGGCATGGGCATGTTCTTTTAATACTTCAAAGTTGTGCTTGTGACACAAAAAAAAAAAAAAAAAAGAGGGCATCTTACTCTAAAATTTGTGTTAATAGGACATACTTTTGAGTTATTGTATCAAGAATTAAACTTTATAGTAAAATATTATTCCACAAAAGTACAATAAATTATTAAGAAATAAACTTTATAGTAAAAGATTATTCCACAAAAGTATACCAGTAATAAACTTAGCCCACTATAATATGAGGCCATTAGTCCATATATATATATATATATATATATATATATATATATATATAGAGCTTCTAATATATTAATTATAGAACCATGAAAAATTGACAATTGGATTAGATACTTCAATCATGTATATCATGCCTGCCAAAAAAACTGTGACTTTTGTGTTCTTTAAAATGTTATCATTGTTTTACTATCAGTTTTCTCAAAAAGTGACAGAAACCAACTGTTGGATCTTGGCAGACATGACATACGTACATGATTGGGGTATCTAATCCAACAGTTAGTTTTCTAAAATTTGCACAGCAAGTAACTTTACAAGAGAGCACCCCATGCAACTGACCACTTACATATATATATTTGCAACCCACTCATCAAATCTGTAGGTCCATTCCACGAAACCATTAAGCTTATGACACTCATTTTGGGTTCTTGAAGACTGTCCAGTATTTATGGCTGCAACCGTCCGAGAGAAAAGGGTCAAAATCTGACCAATTTCCTGAATCTTCCATAACCTACAAATTTCAGTTATCAAGTGGGTACAACTCAACCAGTGGTGGACAGGACGCCTTTGCTCACTGTTCGAGTACTTTGATTTTCATTGATTTTCCTGAGTGCGTAGAGGTTTCCATCCCTCCTCTTTATTAAAATAAATAAATAAAACTTTAATTCTAATTATATTGAATCTCTTTTTGGGTCATTCACTTCCATAAAGGTGGTAATATTTCGTTAAATTCTTAATATATATTGGAAAAAATACATTTTGCCTTTCGAATTGCAAATTATTACAGTGTTATAGATTGGTCCCTTATAATTTTAATTGCAACACATTGTTTCTTTATAGTTTCAAAATGTGTCGAATAACACTTCTGCGTCCGTTGATAGCAGTGGAATAAACAAATAATGATTGACAGATATATTCTTGATTGCAGAAATTCAAAAATCATATTCTTCATCATTACGTGTGTCCATCCCTCTATAATTTTACTCTTAATTCTCCATTAGTACGTAAGCTCTTATATTGATGAGTTTCACTCTTAACTCTTTCACTATGATCTTATTGATGGCCTGTCAACTAAAAATAGGTCTGTCAACCATTATTTATCTGTTTCACCGCCGATCAATGGACGTAATTAAGGTGTTATTTGTAGGGGTGTGCGCGGGTCGGGTGAGGACGGGTGGAGGATAAAACCACCAACCAACCCGCCCTTGGCAGGTGGTTAATTCTCCCACCCGCCAACCAACCCGCCTACCTCAATAACCAGCGGATTGGTTAAATATATGGCGGGTTTCAACCGGCGGGTTGGGCGGATTGAACGGGTGAAGCATTACAAATTTTTTTTTATAAACACCTAAAGTTCTTAAAATCTTCTTAATAAGCAAAAACACCTCAAATTCGTATATAATAATGCAATATTGTGTTATTTAGTAATTAAACTATAATCCAAACAATTCTTTCCAATTCTAATAAACTAAAGTGCCAAATTGCCCTACAACAATAGAAGCTACTAACTAGATACATAATATTAAAAGTTCATTGTTATTAAAAAATCTTACAAACTAACATATGGTTTCACATTCAAAATTGAAAGAATATCAAATCAAATAAGTTCATATTCAAACTATCATAATAAATATCTCTAAAGAAATAAAAAATACTAACTTGCAAGCATATCCAATTAAGGGAAAATATAATATAGTAATGAAATTTATTTCATATAAATATATTATTTATTTATATATAATTATTTGGCAGGTGGTGGCGGGTTTAGGGCGGGTTGTCACCTCTATACCAACCAACCGACTCAACCCGCCAAAAATTCATCAAATCCACCCAACCCAACCCACCTAACCATTGTAATCGCGGGTTACGGATGGGGTCGGAGTGGGTGGGGTCGGGTCCGGCGGGTTGGGCGGGTTTTTGCACACCCCTAGTTATTTGTCACATTTTGAAACTATATGAGGCAATGTGTTGCAATTAAAACCATAAGAGAGCAATGTGTAACACAATGATAGTCCAAGGAGGCAAAATATATTTTTCTCATATATATATATATATATATATATGACTACTATTATAAGGTGCACCCAACGTAATTTTGTATATTGTGACATCTTAGGGCCAAATGCAAATCATATTTTGAAAATATGACCATTGGATTAGATGAACTACTTATGAATTTCATGTTCACCAAAAATCACACTGATCCGACGGTCAATTTCTGAAAAAACTAACCAAAAAAAAAATTGTGATATTTTAAATAACAAAAAAGTTACAATTTTTCACTGTGACATTTTTTCAGAAACTAGCTCACCGTTGAATCATTATGGTTTCTGGCAAACATGAAATTCATAAACAGTTCATCTAATCTAACAGTCAGTTTTTCAAAATAAGATCTGTATTAGGCCTTATAGAGACGACCTTACGTAAAATTGCATAAAGATGCACCTTATAATAGAAGCCCTATATATATATATATATATATCCTTTTTTACTATCTTTAATCATATATTTATTTTTTTGTTGATAAAAATTAAGAGATCATGTTATTTTAGTTTCTATTTTATTAAAATTATGGAACCTTGTATTTGAATCAAGCCATTTTTTTGTAAGGGTGCAGTTTTAAATATTCGTTGCTCATAACTAAATAAACATAAACAATTTTATCTTATATAGTTATATTGTCCTCAATTGGTACTAATTTTACCTTCGTCCGAATATATATATTTTTATTTTGTTATTTTAGGCTCTTTATTGAATAGATTATATATATAGTCTAAACAAAATAATCATAAGAAATGGGACCACAAAAAATTTGGTTAAGAATTGAGGCAATCTAATCGATAAACGCATTCCACGTCTCCGGCAGGAAACCTAGCTAAAATACAGCTCAGCTGGATAGGTGGACATAGTTGAACAAGATCCATATATTTTGTTGTTTTCTCTGACATCAAGGAAAGAAAAATAGACACTCTTTTAAATAATCAAGAATGACATTTCCTCTCCTTAATTAATTCCTTAAACAATTCTTCTCATTTGGAATCATTTATAGTGTGGGCTTAAAAATTTGGAAAATAATACTTCATCAGCCTATTTTACCCATCTTTAACCATCCATCTCAAGTGAATCAACCGTCGATTTTTAAAAAATAAAAATATTATTTTTATTGATGTGCCAACTAAGGTGAATTAGAATAGATGGATGAAATAGGTCATGAGTGAAATAGCATTACTCTAAAAAAAAAGTTATCACCCTTATCGCACAATGATGCTTTAAATATGAGTTTGAGATATTGGTTTGAAGTTTTTGAACCTTGCCAGTGGAGGAATTCCCTCGCAATCTCCTCTTACCCTCCAAAAAGAAAGACATGGCTTAAAAGTTCTTACTAATCCAAATTATTGGACCGATCAATTTTCCATTGAAGAAGGTATGTTAGTCTAGTGATATGTATCCTTACTTTTAGAAGAGAGGTTTCACGTTCGATTACATGAAAATACATTAATATCCATTTGTTTAGATTATGCAGGTAATGATTGATTTTTTATACTTTGGAAAAAAAAGGGGGGGGACGGGGGACAATATTCGAGGAAAATGTGAAAAATATTAACAACAGAGAAAAAAATTAATACAATATTACAAAATAAAAATAAAAAAAGAAAAGAAAGAAAGAAAACCCATCCCAAGATAAGTGGTCAAAAATCTCAAAGCATGGAATGGTTTGATTGAGGCATATTATAAAATTATATAATTAAGGTCACATTGATATAATATGTTCTTTTTTTGGATCTCTCTTTACTACAAAATCAAAACACAATACATAGTTTAATTTTTTTTTAATTTTCTGCCCCCTAACATGCTTCACTTGTCTCCCAACTAAATTACATAATAATTGATATTCCACAGTCAATAGGATTTTGCATCATCTACCAAGATGAGAATTGAGAAGTGACTCTATTATTGGGCCGGCCACGTGGCAAAGTGACAGCATTTGATGGGTTGGCCACGTGGTACTACATA